>JAFIDM010077106.1:23265-35802 GCA_023159025.1 Thereuonema tuberculata | reverse complement strand
ATATATATATATATATATATATATATATATATATATATATATATAAACTTTAGTTAATATTAATATAAATAAATTATTTTTAAGTAACTAAATAAAAAAGTGGAAAAGGATATCACAAAAAGTGAATGAGATACAGAATAAAGGTAGATGTACTTATAAAGATGGATTCTTAGTAGAAACTTACTTTTATTATTATTAATAATAATAATAATAATAATAATAGAAAACAATAAGCATGCGTTTGTCATCATACTGGTTTTTTTAACTATTAAAGGAAAGGGAGAACACTTGGATGAATAGAAATGCTCAAATGTCCGTAATCTTATAGAATTTCTGAAAAAGAAAGTTATAAGAATGTAAGAATGAAAGGAAGAAAACGGAGACTGCTTATTCCCCATCAAGTCCCAACACTTCATTGTTTCCCAAATAATTCTAAGAAATTTGGTCCCTAGTGGTTTTATTAAAGTGTTGATGAGTAGCAACAAATAGCAAAATCTCTTGAATCTAGGACACAGAACCTTCCAGAACACAGGAATACTGTTTTGTAGGAGGAAAATGTCAAGGGTAACAAGAAGTCTGGAAACATCTGAATGCTATAATGAACAAGCGGGCGTTATTCAATGAAACACAGATGGAACCTACAATAATAAAACATTTGTTCAAACAGATGTTGCAATAACAGCACAGGAAGAACACAAAGAGGAAAAAGAAATTAACGGAACTGTGATAGGCTATACATATTGAACCTAAATCGAACAGATGTCGAAGATCTTTGAGGACAACAACCTCCGCAAATTGTAAATGCATCACTAGAAAAATAAGAAGCTTAATCATAATGAAAACGTTAATGTTTGAGATATTTTTAATTTTATTTTGACCCAACTGGTACAGAAAAGAAATACTCGTGTTTTGAAGACATAAGGGTCATTGTTTTTTTATTAATTCCTTGGATATAATTTTCGAATTTTAAATTGCATTCATTCATTATGCACGACTACATTAAGGAATCACGTCCATTGCTATCCACAGGACCCAGAAGGTCGTCGTTGAAGGTAAATTCAAGGAAAGCCGTGCGGAAATTAGGAACAGGCGAGAGGAAAAAGGTTGGAGTGGCAACAGAGGATGGAGGCGTGAACAAAATCATGTCTTCGTGATGACTGAATAGGACCAAATAGGATTCACTGCAAACCTCAGAGCTCAGCGAGTGCAAGGAAATTCACTTAATTCGCCAATGTACTTAACTGGTACATAAGTACAGAAAGGAAATGGTACAGAGCTTTAAGTGAAAGTGATCATTATTATGTAATGTCTTTAATTATGTACTCGCGCACTAAGAAAATAATTACAATTTATTGAGAGGCAAAAATCTCGAAAATGTTTTAGCATTATTCGAATTTAAAGCTGTAATATTTGCCAATATTTAGAACTTAAAAAAAAACAACAAAGAAATAAAAGGGCGTATTTCTAAAACAAAATAATTTACAAAAAAAATTCAGATAATATTCTCGCCACAAAAGTAACATTCTCTCTTTATCTGTGGGTAATTTTTTTGTAATTTCTTCAGCATTTCCATAACATGTTTAAGCAATTAAAGTAACCTTTGAAAACATCTCTTTCTTTCTTTCTTTCTTTTAAAGTTAACGAACCTGAAGTACCACGAGAAAGAAACTCAAAAAAAAAAAAAAAAAAAAAAAAACACCTTAAATTTTATCACTTGAAATTAATTTAACTTTTAATTTTACTTCAAGATGAAGAAGCATCAAACCATTTTTTCTCTTTTATTTCTCAAATCCACTGATCAAACCACTACCTTCATTTAGGAAACAAAACAAACAATAAAAAACTAGTTATTAGACTTAACGTTATTTATATTGTTAAATTGTTGTCAGATTTGATATTTATATTATTATCAGGCTCAAGTTATTCTGGTTATATTATTATTATGCTCAATGTTATTATATAATATAATTCAATTGTTATAATTTTCGATGTTATTCCATATTTTTTGATTTAAGGAGAGGAAACTTATTTGCTTTCACTCCGTTATGTACCTGAAGAAGAAAACAGTTTATGTTTTTGCAATGAAGTGACATTATCTAGAAGAAGAAAGAGTTTGTAGTATTATTTATGTAAAATACTAGTTAATTTTCTAATATCTAAAGAGAAAATAAATAATGGATAATAAATAAATAAAAAAAAATAAGAAATAAATAAACCGACAACAATGGCCATCTTGACGGCTGTTAATCACAATTCTAAATCTAGGGTCAAAAGCGCTATTTATTAACACCTGCTGAATACGTTTTTCATCTGCTACAGTTCTGTTAATCTGGCGAGTTTTCCTTTTGTGTTTCTAATCCTGAGCGATTACTCCTGGCGAGTCATTGAACGACCTTTGCCCCACTGCAGGGAAGAAAAAGACGTAGAAGCCATTGTGATTGAGGAGGCAACCGCTCGACCATCACAAGTGGCATTGTTCGCTCTTGGAAATACGAATTTTATTTGTATTTGTAAAATAAATACATGCATAGTTATGACGTGTTCTTTAATACACTGATTTTTTTTTTTTAACCTTTAGAAAGTCAAAGTAAAGACACAACGGAGGTCTTTATTATAAAAAATAAAATAAAATTAGTTTTATTTCTAATTGAATAAATAGTTAAATTATTTCCAAATCACCAGAATCTTCTCTTTCTTAAATTCATATCAATTACTTATTTTAATACTTAATAAAATATGTAGCTGTTGATGTTAGCTTATTACAAATTAAAGGTGCTCCCTAACAGGGAGCAGAAGATATAGGCTCCAGCGATCTTCGGAGAAAAATACAAACAAACTAATCTTAACAACTTATTTTATAAAAGTAGTAAAATAATTCCCTATAAACGTGAAAATTTAGTGTACGAAATTGATGAGTAAAAATTAATCTAAACACAGAATAGAACAGAAAATAATTCAAATCTCCCAAAACAATGTCTAAAATTTTCCAGTTTAATTTTAAAAGGTTGTTAAAATGAAGAATCAAAACTTGAAAAATTATTCAACTGAACCATTTTGTATCTTGCATTTTTTAATCTTCCACTTGAATCTTAAAACTCCCAATTACGAACTTTTTTTTTTTAAGGAATTTTTGAGATTTAGCAGTCCAGATGATAAAGTGAAAAAAACATCTTCATTTGCTTTTCAAAAAGTTCAAATTTCAAATTATTCTTCCAAGTATTGCTTCAAAACGAAAGACAATGAACTAAATGAAAGGAAAAAATAAGTTATCTTCCTTTTAAATTTTTCAAATTAAATATACAGATATATGATAAATATCTAACATATGATAGATGCTGATTATAAAAAATAAGCATCGTTTAGAAACACAACAGGAGGTTCATAAAATATGAAATTTGAACTTTTAGAAAAGGAAGTGTCAATGTTTTCTTCACTTTATCATCTGGACTGCTGTATCTCAAAAATGTATTTCACAGAAGGAATTTTCTAATAAGGCTAAATTCTTAAGAATTTTTATCATAATTAAGAGTGCTGTTTGAATGCTGCGCCATGGGTGACAGCCTTGCTCGCCCACTCTTCATTCCTACCCCCACATCGCCCTCAATTTACCAATTAACCAATTTCTTCTGTCTCTAAAGTACAATGACTGTTGCCAAAGATCGGGTTTGTCTTCGATTAAAATTATTTATAATTAAAACTGAATAAAATTGAACCAAGTTCCTGTTGAGATTTCATTCTTAAAAGTATGATCTTAAACGGAAATAATAGACAATTAATGTCGAACACACAATTGGCTGAAAAAGTAAGTACAATTAAAACATTTAAAAATACATTTCAGTACAGGAAAACTTTCGAAGCCTATATGGCTTTCTTGTCTTGACATGTTAATTACACTTACTTTTTAAACCAATTGTGTGTTCGACATTAATTGTCTATTATTTCCTTTTACTTAAATTTAAAGCACACATTAAAAATTTTATATCAAAGTATGATTTTCAGGAAGTCTAAGTGATTATCGTGTTGCAGCCTTTATTCCACTACCAGATTTGATGAATTTCATCTTTAAAAGAAACTAATTTCTAACCAGAAATCTATTTGCAAGATTAAATTCAATTTTATCGTGTTGCAGCCTTTATTCCACTACCAGATTTGATGAATTTCATCTTTAAAAGAAACTAATTTCTAACCAGAAATCTATTTGCAAGATTAAATTCAAAAGAATTTTGAATTTAAAAAAAAAATAAAAATGCAAAGGTTTTGTAATTGCTGTGTTTTTCAGGTAGAGATTGGAACCCGGATGGCACGTAATCTGAAAATGGAATCCCGGAATTAGATGAACCACATCTATATTGAAATGGGCAGGGGGTCAGTAAGACATGCGGACAGGTCAATCTCAGTGGGACACAGCAAGAGAGAGAGAGAGAGAGAGAAAAAAAAAATTAATCACAATCTCCTAATACTAGTAGGACTTGTTTTTAGAAACGATATCAACAAACCTTATTTATTTATTTATTTATGTTAGGTGAGTTTAATGGTTTGTGCAAAAACAATTCGTTCTTTCATTTCCCAGAGTAATATCAGATTCATTTCATTTATTAAACTTTTATTATCTGATCAAGAAAAATGTTTACATTTCTTCTTTACATATTTGACTTTGCATTTTCCATTCAGTAGACCCTACTTTATTTTAATAATTTGATCGAAAATTTGATTCCACAGAATTGTGAGGTGAAATGGATTAAAAATGGCGACGACGGAAAATACATTGAGAAGAAATCAACATCCATACGAATATCTCTGTGCAGATTGAGAAACATGGCAGAGAAGCAATATTAATAAAACTTCAATTGACGCATAGGAGGACGAGTTATTATTTCCATTATATTACTTACATTAATTTACATTATCGGTCTTGGGGATTTAAATGTCCCTACTACGTTTTATATAATTCTGTATGCTTTTTTTTTTTTTATGTACTTGTATTTAATACTTTATGTTCGTAAAAGTTAGTAATCTAATAGAAATATATGCTATTGTTTCTTCAAAAAATTAGGCTTATTTAATTAGATAAGTATTATTTTCTTTTCTCCATTTTGAAGTGTATAGCAAAACGAATCACAAATGTTTTCTTCAATTTATTATTTTAAAATTACTTGGTCTAAATATTGATTATTAAATAAATGGCTTGTTGTATGATCCTGGATCGAATCAAATGACGTTTACTTATTAAGAACTGATAAGCGATAAACTCTTAACATTTGGTTTGTTTTTTTCCAGATGTAACTGAATGAAGCTTGTAAGACATAGCTTGCTAAAATATAATTCGAAATGAAGGAGGTTCCTTCAAAATCCTGCAAAAACATTAACCAAAATAATTAATGGCAAATTTTTAACAATAATTGTAAGATTATAGCATTCTTAAATCTAAAAATTTTCAATAAAATAATCGTGATAGTTATATTTTATTTTTATAATTTTTTTTAAGTTTTCTCGAGATTACCAGAATAACATTGCAGTTAAATTTCAAATAATAATTTATGGAATAACTTTATTGTTTAATTATTTTATTACTATTTATTTACTTTGAAGAAAAAACTCAGCACGAGAATAAGCTTTAGCAAAGCAATGTATTACATTCTATTTACATCTGTCAGTGAATATCTCGCTATATAATAAGCTGTCAGAGTTTCTTTGCGTATGACTGTAAACTGACCTATTTCTGTCAATTAAGAATCTTTACTAATTACTTTTCTTTACAAGGTAAATCTATGGAAAGAATAATAGCTGCTGGTCAATTTTGAAAAAAATAGTATTTACTCTTGAAAATTTAATGTATGTCTTTAGAAAAGAGAAAGTGGATGCAAGTAGAGCACGACTTATACAGCAATACAGGAGTATTCTCAACCATCAGAATGTTACCAACAATATTAACTCACGATGTTTTGAATGACGCTGAATAGCTCTAAGATATTATCGTATTCAATTGTTTGATTTTGCAAGAGAAAGTATAAATTATTGATTAATTTTCGATCAATTCAGTGATAAAAAAGCAAGGTCAGCTGGTAAACGAAGAGTTCTTGGCTCAATGACTTCAGTATTAATTATTTTCGCGTCGGAGCATTTTTCCACTACAATTGGCAAAGATAACCGACCATTAATGTCATTTTTTTCTTCAAACCACCACTTAAATTCCGTGAAAATCTATTTCGTTCTTGGATTCAAGCGGGAATAAAGGTTGCAGAAGCAGAGCAATGGTCCAGAAACCCTCCTTCTAATGTGCAGAGATGATCATTTCTTATCTTCGTCTCATAATTATAAATGTACACCTATAAACACAAGAGAAACGAAGATGAAGAGAATCCGAATAGAATATGCAAAGCAGCTCGTCAATTGCTGAGGAAGTAAAACTGTAGATTGGTAAAAATTTTCCGTGAAAGTGTTAAGTCAATATTTGACTTTTACATCCCTTGGTGAAACAAAATCAAACCAACGTTTCAGGAATAGTAAGACAGTTACTTGTTAGGTTGATTCAAGTATTGTTTTTTGGTTTGTTTCATTTACCTTAAAAACTAACATTGCCTTTTGAACAGGATATGTAAATTCCAAGATTTGATCATTCACTGGCGCTATTCACCAAAGCATTTGGCCAATACACATAATCTTATTATAGTAGCATTAAAAAGAGAAAAAGTAAATAAATAAATAAATAAATAAATAAATAAATAAATAAATAAATAATAGATAAGTAAATAAATAGTCGAATCGCAATTCGGACAGAAGCCCAACATTATATCAGCAAAACCAACAGTCGTCTGAAGTGGTGACAACGTATACTCTGAAAGAATTGAAAGATTCTATGCAGCAACGTATCTTACAGCCGTTATGTAAATGTGGAGAATTTCTAGCACTGCGTTGTGAGATGTGTTATAGTGGGGCTTCTTCACATGGATCACTGGTCATAGTATTGAACATTCTTAATATTTCTTTCTCAATACTCTGTTCTACACAACTTCTGTTACTTCAAGCTCTGAAGTCTTTAGAAATGAGCTTTTTGAATCCAAACTGCTTTTTAGCCTTCTTTGAAATAAAACTCTATAGAAGCTCGACCCGAAGTCGTGATCTTAATGTTTACGACAACCTTACGGGTATACAATAAAGTGTTAGTATACGTAATTCTCTGAAAAGTTGCAAGAAATAAAATCAAATTATTAAGTCTATTTAATTCATGAAGGATTCATCACTATCCTGCTTACTTCTTGAATGACCGACTAGGAAGACGCCCAGTGCCCGGTAATAGCACTTGAGATTAACATGAACGGTCGTTTTGCAGTTATTAACTGTAATATTTAACATTCCGTTAACTATACGTCATAGTTTCTTGCACTTACTTACGGAAGACAGTAATCTGTTGCATCAACTTTTAATAACTCTTGATAACAATAAGTAGTAAATAAAAATCCTGTTTTTCAGGAATGTCGGGCAAAGCAAAATAGCAATGATTAAAAGAAAAAAGTATACGATTCTTAAATATGTTTTTAACATTTTTGAATTGTGCAAATTTTTGCGTTCTAAAATACCTTACTCTATTGCTATGAAAGCTGTTACTTAACAGGAAATGTATGATATTATCGAGTGGATTTAACAGTTGAAAGTAAATTTAGAAAGATAAAGTATAAATAAAGGTTAAAAAAATTTAATGTGTGGAAATATATATACTTATATATATATACATAGGCGAGACTCGAAGCGAATTAGGCACCCGCATTAAAGAATATATTAGAGAGGTTAAAGGAAACAATGTTACATATGCGACGGCTGTTCATGCGAATACTACAAGACACAAATTAGACTATCAAAATCCTACTATATTGCCGCCGATCACTTTATTGGGAAATGCATCGAGTCAGCATTACTAACATTGAACAAAAATTCTGTCAAAAAAGGATTTATGTTTTGGTCCATGTTACTTTTATTATTTTTTAAGTTTTTTCTTTTTTTTTTAAAAAAAAAAGATGAAAAAGAAAAAAAGGAAAAAAATTAACTCTGTTAGGTTTATCCCTTTTACGCTTCACTTCGTTGGTCTTATTGTCTGTTTTTTTTTTTTTCAATTATATAATTAGGTATATTAAGTGTTTAGATTTGGTGTTTCAATTTTTCTCATAATATCCGTTTTAAGTTGTATTTATTTTAAGTATTTTGTGATGATTTAATCATTTTTATTCTATTAATTTCTTAGGGAGTATCAGTTCGTTCCCAAGCGGAGGGTCACATCAGATGGTCATTCTCCTTAATTGTTTCCATGGTCATTCCATAGAAGATCCGTCAATTGTGATTGGTTGTCAATGTCAATCATGGGCGACGTTTCTCTGTTCATTACAATTAGATGTAATCAGATTAATGTTTAAATTCCGGAGAGATTTTGTGTTCTTACCTCACTCGAAAATGACAGACGGATAGCTGTCGAAATTAATAGTGTACATGTAATATAGTCTACATAATGTAGATAGTGTACATATCCATTTTAACTCTTATCTTTACGAATGTGTGTGTGATTAAGACTTTATATTATCCATGAAAAAAAGTATATAAATGCTAAAAATAAAAATCTTAATAATTTTCGATCAATAATATGAATGATATAATGTAAACGTATTACAAAATATGTCTTCAGCTTCAAAAAAATTGTTATGCATGAAAAGAATTGAGGAACTTCAAAACAATTCAACTTATTAAAATTTATTCAACTGAGAAGCCGTTCAGGCACAGTCTGCCATAAGGCTGACACGTTTGAACCGGGGTTCGAATCCTGGGCCGGTATTAATATTTTCTTTCATTCCTGTATTTCTTGTTTCTTCTTTTTATCTCCTTCCGTCATCTATGGCCTATTGTTTAAGATGGTCCACAGAGTGTGGTTGTTGCCAGGAAGGACATCCGGCCATAAAAAAATAATCAAATAAAAATGAAAAATATAGAAGCTAGTCCGAGCAGCAGACCTCAGTAAGCATAGTAGTTACTGCTAAGAAGTTGATATTCAGAAGTTGATATATTTTATATATATATAAAAAAATAAAATAAGACAATTATTTTTTTTTAATTGTTAACAGTAAAATTAAAAAAAAAAAAAAAACTGTGATTTTTAATGTTAACATCGTATTACATTAACTTATGCTTTCTTCAATAATTTTATCACTGTTAAGGAAAAGTATAATCATTCGCAATAGTTTGTAAGTCTCCAGGAAAGAAATAAGACATTTATTTGTGGTACCATAAAGCTTGTCAAAAGAGGTAAAAGACGCAGTTACAAAGGGAAAGGGCCTGGAAAAAGTTGTAAAAGAAACTAATCTCCCAGTGTATGTTTGGTTGCGAGTCCTTAAATAGTAAGATAAATATATATTATTGGCTTGACCGATACTTCTTAAATAAATGAATACTTCTTAATAGTTTGCTAACTTATTGCCTGTTAAAACAATAAAGGAATTGGTGAACATTAGGAATGTTTGTTGATTGTCCTACATAAGTGAACCGTCAATGCAAAGAGGGCGTTCATAGAATGGAAGAAAAAGTGGAACGAGTCATTGGAAGCGATGTTGGCTCCTCTTACTGTTTCGTTAAGAGATCACTCCTCAAATATGGAGGCATCAGCAACGTGTGGGAGGATGGCAGCTCATTCAAATGTCAACGCTTTGAAATTTAACGTTCAGAAGACCTTCTTGCCCTGCGAAAGGAAAATAGAGCATTTAAAAACCAAATCACTTCAGCAAGGAATCTCCAGACAAAAAATGTCAACCGACCAGTTTTTCCTTTTATGCAGCACTGACTAAATAAAGGGATTAGCAGTAGGTTTTCTTATCCCATTAATAAGGAAATATTGGCTCGACGTATTCAGAATACAGGATGTCTTGAAATAGTATATGATACAGTCCTATTATTGAATCCCAGAATTTCAGAAGATTCTTGAAGTATCTGATTGAAAATTGTAATATTCTTATTTCCTTATAATTTCAAGTTCGCGTGTCAACGAAGGATCGACCACAACCATCTTAATGTCAATTCAAAAAGAACTAAATACAAAAATAAGTTAGCCTTAAACTATGATTATATACATTATCTCAACCGATAATCAATAATAAGATAATTTTATTCAGGAAGGAAGGTATTTCTTAAGCCAAGGTTGCTGATTAATGTACAAGAATGAAGAATGTCCGATGGCTTTTCGCCAACAAAATAATTTCCAATGCTTAACAAATGGCAAATTATCTGTAGCATTTGTCTTCCAATCACGAAAAGATGCCAGAATTATCCTTCATTAGTTTCTCCTGAGTGAAAAATGGATTGACAAAAAAGAAAACTTAAATATAGGATAAAGGCTTATAATGATTATAAACGAATTACAATAACTTGTTTGAATTCTTCTTATACTTATCAATCTTTTAGTGAATAATTTTTAAAATATACTTTCAATTAATGAAATGCTTCGCAATTTATTACATGATGTCAGCAATTATTCTTAAATAATTGTGATGTCACAGTCGGCAATGCAGAATAAATTTTTCTTTTCCGTAAATATTCAGTGCTGATGATTATTTCATTCGCTGCACTCTTTTCCCCTTTTGGTTTTGGTTGGTTGGTTCAATTGAAGCTAAACTGTTTCCTTCCGCAAAGAAATAAAAATAAGAAAGAATAATACTCCAGCGGAGATACTGAACCGAAAACCACTTACAACCAACAATTCTCAGCATCAGTTCATGAACTCAACCAAGGAGAAATATTTAACAGTAAAAAAAATAAATAAATAATAAAACGTAAGAATTATAAAATAAAGAAATCAATAAATAAGTAAAATAAATAGCAATGTAAAAAAAAAATAATATAAAACTGTACTAAGAAATTTAGTAGCATGGTTAAATAATTTAAAAAATGATAGACTTCTTTAATGTCTGGTAATATGCTAAGAACTGAAGTCATTTTAGAAATATGTTGGGAGCGAGATCTTCACAATTTACAACTGCTTCCTCTATCAAAGGTTAGTATTTTTCTGATTAAAACAGAAAAGGACTGCTGCAATATTTTGACCAATCCCTTCTTTTGTGAAAGTTGGTTGCCTGTTAAATATATAGGACCTTTTCAATGTAGCAGAATCCACGTAAATTAGAAGTTGGTTTTTGAAGGTTTTCCCTTGGAATAACAAGAAGTATATACAATGTCGTCTGCCTTGGGGCCCTTGATGGTTCAAGGAATGGGGTCACCATAAGAATAAGAGTTCCGGGAGATAAGACGATTTTGAAAGGGACCTTTCAGATGATAAATGAACAAGACAGGTAAAAATTCAGAAACCAAATGACCCTTCTACCGACCTTCGGGTTTCTAAAACTTCTAAGAATTCTAGATTTGTTGGGCAAAATAGACAAGAGACCCCCCCCCCCCACCACCACCACCACCACACACATAAAAAGAAAGTTTCTGTTGTGCATGGGTTGAACAGAAAAGAGAAATAGCCATTGCATACGAAATTACAATGGATTGTTTTTGTTTAAGACTTAAGTATAGAAAATACAGGAAACGCAAGCTCTTCACTAAATATCGCTATATTTCGCAGAAAGCTGCTTTTTCTGATTCTTCAGGCTTAAGTCCATTTTTATTAGGAAAATTCAAAAACCACTACAAAAATCGTGAATTATTCTATGTTTGTTTCTATTTCGCTTTGTAATTAAGCCAAGAAGCAGAAATAGCAGCTTTCTGGGAAATACAGCGATGTTTAGTGAAGAACTTGTGATTCCTGTGTTTTCTATATTGTAATTATGTATGTGGTTTTTATATTTATGTTTGAGATTTTGTTGTACCTCTCAAATTCTTAAAAGAAAACTTCATTTTTTAAAAAAAAAATGTAATTCATGGCTTGTAAATTTCTTTTAGAAGCAATTGAGAAACATGTAAATTTCTTTTTATCAAAGAATATCGAGATCTTCTGTCGTTGAAACTTACGACACATGTTCAGTTTGCTACTGAATGATTTGGTGATTTTGATTTCTCATCATAACTTGATTTTCCATTTTCATTCGTATGGTTTTTACAGATAATTGCTTTGTAGCGAACTATCTAATTCACATAGATAAAATTTGGTTAAAAAAGGATTTCAAATCTACTGAGTCCATTGCATTTGTATAAAATTTGACTTTAAATAAAAAAAAGTATTTAATGACTAAAATTGCTCATGCCGAGTTGCGATCATTTGTGTAACAACTAAAAAAAAAGCAACTGTGACTGTTCCAATTGAGATACCATCGTAATCTTCCCGAAATTCGACTTTTTCTTTGGTTAATTTAACACTACCAAAATATTGCTAACCGAGAATTTAAAAAGAACGATGACCTTGTAAAGAAACCGATACATTTGTTAAACTAATTTGTTAACAGGAGAAGTTTGTAATTGCCGACCGTCAATGTCAAACTAAAGGAGTAGATTTAAACAATTTAACGTGCCGTTAAGAATAAAACAAATACTCAACTAATTCGGCACAAATGTATAAAATTATAAATT
>JAFIDM010077106.1:0-22865 GCA_023159025.1 Thereuonema tuberculata | reverse complement strand
TTTTTTTTTTTTTTTTTAGTAATTTGAGAATGAAATTTTAACTGTCGAATTTCAAAACGTCATTTTATTGAGTTTATAATTTTATATATTTGTGCCGAATTAGTTGAGTATTTGTTTTAAAGGAGTAGATGTTGTAAACATAAATTGCAAAGCAAGTTTTTTTTTTTTTTTTAATTTTTTTTAACACGATTTTCGCAATTCTCTCATTAAATCCTATTCATAGAATAAGAGCTGTAATTTTAATTCATAAATTTTTGTTTTGTAAAACAAAATAGATAAATTATAGATATTTCTCAAGAATTGCACAATCTTGTTAGGCTTAACAATATTCAAATTTTATCAAATACTTATGTTGATGAAAATTCAAAAAGCTTTCTCAAGTATTAACGATAAATAGGAATAGCCTCGCATACTGGAGAAATGTAATGGGTTTTTTTTTTGGTCCCAAAAGTATACCATGGATTCGTATATACTCGTAAATACAGGGTTCACTATTGATTCAAAGTGTCTTTTTCACTAAAAATATAACTTCCTGAGAGATACTACACATTCTAATAGAATAACAGCAAACTACTCTAATGCTACTGTAGTGAAGTCCTAGAAATTAACTTTCAGAAATCCAATATGAGTAGTTTTGCTTCAGGATGACTCAGAATGCCATCACTCTTTGTCTACCCTTGAACTATGAGTTCATCTTTAGAAAGAATGCTAGCGTTCTGAAAGTAAATGTTACCAATACAGTGGGTCAGCCGCCGTTGATACTCTTTGTACCACGTGATAGATATGTCCTTACTTTCCATTTAGGCAAAGCCAAGGTCACTTCACTAATCGAATGAACATTTTTCAATTGTAAGCGGCAATGGCCATCAGGTTTACAAACCGGAAACGAGGACGGACACATCACTTCCTTTATTTATCTTTTGATTCATTTTATGACAACAAAAATAAAAGAAGAAAGACTCAAGCTGTTAGCTAAGTGAACACTCACTGGGAGTGTACATTCTTCGCTAAGTTTGTCTGCTGTTGTCTCTCCGACAGATCAGACCTTATATGGGTCATTCTAAATATTTAATCAACCAAATCGGAATATGGTAGTTGCTGAAGTCGCTAATTTTTTTTAATGGATATTGTACCTATGAAGGCATGAAACACTGCTAAGCCTCACATGTTTAAATGTTTTTGCACAGTTTGACAACTAATTTCGATTCAGAGAGAGAAACCGTCACAATTACGCGCTTCTCGCAAAAACTGTAAAACAAGTAGCACATTTTTTTGATACGAACCTATTCTAATCCACTTACATCAACTATTTCTGTTGAATGTTTTCTCCTGATACATTCACATTAGATTTCATCAAGAAAATTTCCAAAAGTCAAAATTAAGTATTTTTTTAAATAAGTCCTGCTTAATATTCCATTGTTTTCAAACTTTAATCTATCTATCTAACTTTGTTTATTCTTACCTTCTACGTAAATAGACTTTTAAAAAGTTTCTATGCAAAAAGTACTCGTTATATAATATTTAACCTAGAAAATTTAAATCTAGTTTAAAATTAACTAGCAGATTTTTTTTTTTTGGCTCCTGGAAATCAGCATAGTTATACAAAATTGAACTTTTTCAAAAAACTGTACTTTTCATATAGCCATTTCATAGCGTATGAATACTTTTATCATTTTCAATATTATTTTTTTCCCTCAAATAGACCCGTTTGGAAACCAAAATATGAAAGGTTATAAAAAAAGGATAAAAGTTTAAATGCAAATAAATACTTTACAATTTCAGGAATCTTACAAAAAAATATGCTAAATTTGACTAACATTTTATTTGAGCTTTGTAATTATATCAAGAGATATAATTATATAAAAAGTAATTGCCACACTGGATTAATTTACAATCATATAAAAAGAGTGCACTACCTGTATTCACAATTTTTGCGAGAAACAAGAGGGAAAACGTCAAAATTTTTCCCTCTGAAACTTTACTTTTGAAAGTTGATATTGTGATATTTCATTTCTCAGTAGGAACTTATTTACCAAACTATCGTTTTAAAACATCCGAGAAATATTGGCGACCATTTTTATTCAGTTGATTTCATGTATGATGACCTATTATTTAAAAACAGAATTTCGTATTCCATTTTGAAAAAAAAATATATACAAAAATCACTTTCTTACACTCACTAAAGGATAAGGCAAAAGCACAACAGTATATCATTAACATATCTTTAATCAAAGCATTTCTTTGAGCTACTAAATTGCTTCTGTAACAACTCACTACTTTGTTCTGTTTATATAAAGATTTTTTTCTCTCTCTCCTTGTCATGAAATCACTTCCGGAGGATTATACCTGATCCGGAACCAAAATATCTTGCGCCGACAAAGAGGTCAGTGATTTTTTTTTTCCTTTAAACACTTCAACGAAGAAAAAAAAAAAAAAAAGGCGTAACAAAGCTACAACAAAGATTGGTACAAGAGTTAATTAGGACTTTTGCTAATTTCAAAACCAATAAAATTGAATAAAATTGAACTTGTAAACTGAAAGAAAAATTAAGAATAAAGTTACACTTCGATTTTCAAAAACATATCACCCACAAGTACTAGTTAAGTAATATTTTTACAGTTATTTCATCAGTGTTACATGATGGAGCATCTCATCCAGAATCTATTAAGGTAACGATAGTTGATCTTTATGTTTTGCATATTGTTTCAAGTAATTCCATTGCTTGAATTTACGAATATTAACACATCATTCAATAAATCAGACTCTTTTTTTTTTTTTTGTATACTTTTTCTTCAAAACTTTCTTTGATGTTTAATATACAGTGAAGTCTCACTTATACGAAGAATTTCTCATTCCCCGGCGAAACCCCCATAAGTCCTATATGTAATTCACTTACACGAAATATTCAACTTATACGAATAATTTTTGGTTCCCCCTCATATTCGTATAAGTGAGACTTCACTGTATAAGACTAGATGTTCACCTTGTGCTTATATTAACAAAACAAATTCGTAACATCAATTCTGTTTCAAAACAATCTTGAAAGGAAAACTGACTATCTGATGATTAAAGTTATTTTTCGTATAATCTTTTGCAGTATATTAATTCTTGTTCATTTTATTTATAGTTCTGAATCTCAACTCTCCAATTTTTCTGAATTATGAAATTTTCCAATTATATGAGAAGAAAGAAGAATAATTAGTGTTATTCCCCTTTCTTGTCATATAATATTCATTGAATAATGATTTTCACTGAATTTTTATCGTTTTCTTATTGTTTATTATTTTGTTTATTGTTCATTTTAAAAGTTATCTGGATGAAACATTACGCATAAGTAGAATGCTTAGTATATCAGTGCTTCAAAAAGAATTTTGAAGCCTAAAGATGGCACTACCTAATAGATTCTCAAAAACTATTCAGTTTCTTAAGAGAAACTTCCCAAACTGTACTGCTTTCAAAACTTGCTTCACAGAAGACCAAGAAATAAATAGAACAAGAATATGTCAGACAACTAATACCAGATAAATTGTGGACAAATAAAGCCAAGTATTGCATGAGCCTTGTTTAGTCTACAAAACAGTAAACAATCGAGCACTTTAACGGTACTGCATTTCTTTAAAATGGTTGCCTTTAGAGTCAAACTAACTTGAAGAATAATTTAGTGAAGTTATTAAAATCATAACAGTTTAGAGGCTAATAATTAGTTATTTCAAAGCTTATCTTAGATTAAAAGAAACAAGTGTGATCTTAACTCCAATCATCATCACAAAATTACTAGTTTCAATTATTAGCTAGATAAGTAATTTTTAAATTACTTATATGAATAAGACAATCCAAATGCCTTACGATTTAAAGGTGTGAATAACGTTCACATTCGTTAGTCTGTTATTCAATAAACTTTTTATTTTACTTTATTTTTTTTTGGCCACTGGATCTTCAGAAGAAAGGTTTATATCCTATATCATTTAAAATGGGATTACGACAGTAAGTTACAGCTTGTTGAAATACGTTAGGTTGAGTATTTCGTCAATAGCTTCTTTAGTTCTAGTTCCTGTTTATGATCCCAAATCGATTCACAAAGAAATCTTCTTAAATCGACTTCAATTTTTTTTTAAACTAAAGGTTCTTGGATGCTATAGCTCTCGGCATAAGAATGCTGTTAAACAAATCTGAGAATTCTTAGGCCCTGGGGCAATGTCGTTTCGAGATCCTTCTCGACATATTAAAAAAAGATTTTAAATAACCAATAGAAAAAAAAAAATTGCTCATTCGTTTTGTTAACTAAGCACAACATAATACAAGCTTATAATTACTTCCACCCAATTAATTCAACCATCTTGACAACAGATGTTAACCAAGCAAATCATTTCAAGAGTCTGTCGTTAACAATATCAAAACAACTTTTTATAGTAATCATTTCTTCTATTTATTTATTCAGGTATTTTGTTTAGCTGGACTTAATATCAGTATCTGTTTACCGCAAATAGTGAATTGAATTGAGACAGTCTGAGCCACTTGACGACTGAGATGACACTCGACTCTCTTCTATTGTGCGTTTGAATTTAAATTTCAAATTACAGCTTCTGCAAACGACTTTTTATAGAAGATTTTCAAAGGCCACACCTTTTCAACCTTGACAAATCATCTCGAAATCCTTACTTTTTATTCTTTATGCTACAAAATGTGTTTCTTTCTTTTTTTCATTACATTACCCATCAATTACGTATTCTCAAACCGAAATTAGAGATGGGTGTTTGTAAACGAACACGTGATTAAATTCCAGCTTTGTTGCATAAGTTAAGTAATTCCTATGCCAAGGAATTATTTACTTATAATTTTAAAAGGTTCACTGTAATTGCACTTTAATGACAGATGTAGCTTTTATAGCTAATATCTGATTGGCTATATCCTGTAGCAAAACAACATAGGACTGTACCATAGTAAAATGTTGCTTACTGTTAAATTCTGGAAATTGATGTAAATTATAATGACGGAAATTTGAAATGCTGCCTTCAAATTTTACTTTTTCTTAGACTGATATAGCCATTATTTAACTGTAAAGATTCCAGACCGTTATTTAGATTTTCTGTTTTCCTGAGTATCAGTCTTCTGTGACATATCTTCAGAAATATCTTTGACCATCTTCTCAGGAATATTCTGTTCAGGGTCCAGTGCAATCTTGGAAGGATGGTTGGCTGATTCACGATTTTTCGTAATTTTCTCTTTTCGTAATCCTTCATTCTTTGCAAAGATACGAAGACCTTATTTCTGGGTTTTCATACGATTTTTGTCAATAATTATTTTGAGACAAAGGGATAGTAAAGTCTCGTAATTTGAAATAACAAAACAAATAAACCTCAAAGCTTAAATAGTAATTACATCCACTCTTCATTTTTAACTCTGCAATTACAAATCGAATATAATGAAAAGAATATCAAAATTTCGCAAGGAGACTCGTAACGAATTAGGAATATGGAAATTATACGACTTTTTTTTTTTTTTGGAGTGATCTCATACTTTTATGGATGATTTGGGGAAGGAAGAGCTTAGTCCGCTTTCGAAATATACTAGATTATAGATTGTCACCAAGAACAAATCGGGGAGCGTCAATACAAGGACAGGGGAATGGGAAACCCATTTTTCAATAATATTTCCATTCTAAGAAAAACCCTATTTTCAAAACAGGTGATACTGTTTGGTAATATCTAAAAATGTGTACAATTATAACACTTCATTGCCTGTTCAGCTACCATACTCATTAGTATTAAGATATTTTAAGGCTTACATCATCTTTTTTTTTTCTTTTTGATTATTTTCTGGCATGTTACAAATTCTGCCAGGACGAATACCAAGAAAGAAATGGGAAGAACGAATACCAAGAAAGATGTTCGGTGACGGCAAGAGAATAAGGCTAAATAGAAAAGAGATTTTACGAATTCCTTAAATTGATTTCTTAGTTCAGTTGAGAATAATTAAGTCGCTATTTATTATTAACTAACTAGAGAATTGAAAACTAACGTGAGAAATTCAGCAGAATCTTTAATTCAGATGAGAATGACATCAATTAAGATAAGATACAATAAAATACAGAAACTGTTTGATTTAGATAAATATATCAAAAGGTTTGAGACAGTGTGCTGATATTTTGATGATTGATATGATCATAAAGGAGTAATTTCAAGATAAAAAGTGTTTTTTAGAATAGAAAATTTCAAAACAAAAAAAAAAAGTGGTTAAATAACATTAAGAAGATAAGATAACATTAATTAACATTTTAATATAACATTACGATAAGATGGCAATTAAGAAAAGTGGTGTTATGTAATCTTAATCAATTGAGATTCTGAAAGAAACTGAAACAAAAAGTTGAATTCTTTCGCTTTTCCTTGTTAAGGAATTTCAAAATAAAAGATATGGAGGAATCGCAAATATATGAAAATCTGTTGAAATTAGAATTTCTTGGAAAACAATGAAAATCCATACACCTAATTTAATAAATTCTTGTTACAAAAAGTAATTTAATCCTCAAGTTAGCGTAATAGACCAGTGCTTCTCAACCTTCTTTGCTTCACGGCACATTTTTACTTTAGCAGAAATCCCGCAGAATACCAAACCTTTTCAAAACTTCTTGCTATCATAGAAACCTTTGAGAAACATCTAAAATTTATCAAAATAAGAGTTTGTTTTTAAATAAAAGATACCCTGAAATAAAAAATCCCCGATTTAAATGAGAATTTATACTTAATCAACCTTAACTGTTAGAAAGAAACATAATGTATTTCTTTATCTAGATATGAACGTATGACCAACGCGTAGCTAAATGTTGAGATGCATTCTCAGTATTTTCTCGCGATCCACTGGTTCAGAAGCACTGTAATAGTCCAATTACAAAATATCTACGATAGATCTCAGAATGCTTCCAAGTCTTGACAATACAATTGAACTTCGAAAATTTTGAGAATTACCATAAGAAACATTGAAAAATAAGTAGGCAGCAACGATATTTATTAAAAAGTGAATCTAGTTTTTAAAATAAATCCCCAAAATTCGTCACTTAATTCATTTGTAGTGAGATCTTTAAAACAGCAGCTGCTCTTCGAAGACTGGATAATTTATTCCATTCACGTCAGTTTAGTGCATGGAATTGCTTGAATGTTACCGAAGTTAACATGTGCCTGTTTACTTGTTTTGTTTTGAATTTGTTGACTGTAGTTTGGTTTAATTTTTCAGTTCTGAAATGAATGTCTCAAAAATCGGTTGATTTTGTAACAAAGTGTTTCCTAATCAATTTGGAGTTGTTCGAAATTTTCTTTAGCGGCAAAATAGAATAACCTACTTAACCAGAGAGTTAAGAGATTGCTATCGTGTTACCAAAGTGACTGTATGTATGGAAATGCATTCAAATAATTGTTGAAATACACGTCAAGAAAACTCCTAACACATCGAAGTGGAAAAAAGGCCATCTTATTAATACAGCCACAATAACCAACTAAACTTGATCTAGATTCGAAAGGACTAAGACAAAAAAAAAATCCACAATCAAAGTTTCTATGTCACGTAAATAGGTAGCTATTAAAATACAAAGAATATGTATATGTTCAATGATTCAACTTTTCACTTGATGTATTTAAGGGTTTCGTCTTAGACGAATAAAACAATCATTGATTTTATTGCTTAAATAAAGTTGGATATCTGATAACAGTTGGATATATTTTATTTTCAATTGTTTTGATTTTATTGTTAATCTAAGGTGTTTCTTTTCTAGATACTTTCAGCTGCTTGAACTTTTCTTTAGCCGGAATAAGCAGAATTACTAATGGAGGATGTTTTTATTTCGTAGGCCTGGCAAAACAGATGTAGTCTTGTTATTTTAAAAATTTCTCAATGTCGTGTTTTTCCAAATATAAGAGAGATAATTTTCCTTTGTTCTGTATTGCAACTAATTTATTTTATTCGTATGATTTTAGACAGATACAAGAGGAACTATTTTTTTTTCGAACATAATATAAGGTAAACTTTTAGCAGATCTGAAGAAGAAAAAAAAATTAATAAAAAAAAAAAAGAGCCGCGTTTGCTCTTTTACGGTGAGATCATCCAATTACTAACACGACCAACTGAAAGTGTTATTTGAAAGGGAAGTGGATTCAGTGACCTTAATCTGAAACAATCTCATACTAGTAGGCGCCATTTGAAAAGCAGTCCAACAACTTCAGAAAGGATTTGGTTTTTTTTTATATAAAAATTCATGAAATCTTTTGATACATCGGAAACGATTCAGAAATTAACTCAAAGAACAAAAAATAAAATGAAGTTACTAAATCAATAGAATAAATATGTACTGAAATTTAAAAAAGGCAAAAACAAAAATAATTCAGAATTTTTTAGGATTAGCAACAAAATAAAAGAAGGAAAAAAAAAAAAAGGTACTGTAAGGTGAAGGGTCAACAGCAATGAGTACATAAAGAGTAAAAAGAGCTCATTTTAAAAGGAGCTATTTTCAAAAAATCTAACATCAAGAATTCAGATTATTTAAAAAAAAAAAAACTTTTTTAATGAACAGGCTTAGCAAAGACTGACAGTTGCTTTCTCGACAAGGTTATAGACAACTCAAAATGGGGCGAGAATTCGAGGAGATATTCCATGTGATTATGCATTTTTCGGATAGACAAGGGAAGGGGAAGAAAAAAAAATTGTAGACGGCTGATAATTACGATAAATTACCTTTACCCTTAAAGAAAAAAGACAAAAAACAATAAACTGACAACATCAAAATCTAGGAGATTTTTAAGAAATGTTTTTTAAAAAGTGTGAGTCTTAGCTAAGTTACACAATATTTGTTTGTTTGTTTCTATTTTTTTCATTAAGTACATGAGGTTTTTTTTATTTTGTATAATCAAAAAAAATTCCTTGCTATTAATAATATAAAAATGATGTGATTGGAGAAGACGAAATATAGTAACATTATAAAAATAAAAATCTGGTCAGAATTAGATATCGGTATCTTTTTATATGGAGTCTGACTGTGGTTATGTACTTATGTAAAATCTGCGTAATTTTGAGTAGAACATAGTGGTTAGAATTTGTCCATTTCTTTCCTTGTATTTGCTTTCCTGATTCTAAATTATAAACAGACCACATCACAACTTTCACTATTAGGAAATCGAAGTGAGATTAGACGCAAGAATATAGTTGTACAAAAAACTACAGAGATTCGTACTTCTTTTATAAGAGCTGAATTTCAATATAATTAATTAAGTGGATTTGAAAAGGGGACGTGGTTGTTACATCAGCTGTTGTTCAATGTCAACTTGTAAATCGGGACTCCATCGTAACGAGGCTATAGTTGTAGGCCAAGCAACCCAGCGTTCAAGTGTCTTTAATTTAATTCGTGTGCACGTATTCTTCTCTCTTTGCCACGTTTGGAGTATATGCGGGGGTGGACGCAGTCACATCACTTGACAGGCCATTGATGTTCCGTGTGGGTGACCTACTTCAACAATCATTTAAATGCAATTAATTGAGAAAGATCTCGTTTCTCACAGCACGTGCAAACGCAGAATCCTGCAGCGACATATATATTTTATCTTCAGTGCCTATTGTTGAGGGAATGTTCCTGTATACCGAGGCTGGTCTAAGGCTAACTACTCTGTGACACAAAACTGAAAGTATTTCCAGGATATATCGGTTTTTATCGGCATTAAATCCGCTCTGGAAACCTCCTGACTTCTAGAAGTAGAACAATCACAAGATTTTTATCCTCAAAGAGGTTAATTAAAAAAAAGGTCATTTCTGAACTGATCTGACAGAAAGATACGTCTTGTTTAGAAATTCTTAACATGAAAATGATAAAGATAGCCTTCAGACAACAGGCGATAATTGTTCCCAAAATACATTCTGAAAATTGTTGCCATAGCAACAGGAATAAACGACTGAAATTTAGATTTCATCCGTTGATAGCCAAATTTACAAGAGAAGAATAAAAGAACCAGCAAATAATTCTGAGTTATTGACTTTTTTTTTTGATAAGAGGAAACGTTTACAAGGATATTCCTTATTTTAATACATTAATTAGATAATTAATATCCATTGTAACTTTAATTTAATGAAAATAGTTTTTATTGCACTGTTGTTGATTGTCCCAACTGTATAGTAAAAAAAAAAAAAAAGTCTTTACGGCGCCCCTCCGATCAACATCTGCAACTCTTGTCATTGAATGATTTTTAGATTAAGTTTCTGATATAAGCAAAAATAGTAAAAGTATAATTAAGGGGTATTTAAACAACTTGATTTAATTTCATCAGCCGATCACCACAATATTTCTCAATAAAACCCGTTTATATCTGAGTTCCAAATAAAGTATTTCAGAAAAGCTTTGTCATGATTAACACCGATTTACTGTTAATCATTACAAAAATGCTTAAAAGTAATCATTATCCAGTGATTAGGGCTTTTTGCTTTTTCTTTTTTGTAAAGAGATAACTATTTTCTTCTTTTATATAAGAAAACAGAAATTAAAAAAAAAAAAAATCCCTTGCATTGATAGATAGTTATATCTCCTTTCGAAGCAGTTAAAATGAATGCCAATTAGACAAGAAGTGGAGAGAAAAAATGCAAATCATTTCACTTAATTTTGGTCACAGAGCTTTCATTAATTGGTTCCTCAATGGCTGTAACTTTACAGGTTCTAGCAATTCTATCACTTATAGACAAGCAAACCTAAATGACTACAAGGGTATTAATTAACTTTAAAATAATAATACACCATTTGGAGTAGTATTTGTACTTGTAGGTCAAAGACATCAGTAGGTCAGAAAGAGAGAGTGAATAATACATTATGGAGACTAGGTTATTAATTCATCAATTAGTTCATTATTGAAATTCTACAAGGATATGAGTTCATGAATGCTATCATTAAATTGAATTTCCTAATTAAATACGTTTTAGACAAACCTTCTTAACTTACTTCATTAACACTATTTGTTTTAAAGTGTTTTCCGTATTGTTCAAAGCAGACCATGACTTCCTTACTTATTTAAATGTTTGTAAAATGAAAATTAATTTGC
Source organism: Thereuonema tuberculata (assembly GCA_023159025.1). NCBI lineage: Eukaryota > Metazoa > Arthropoda > Chilopoda > Scutigeromorpha > Scutigeridae > Thereuonema > Thereuonema tuberculata. The sequence continues at coordinate 11,802 of JAFIDM010077106.1, read as the reverse complement.
TAGACTTCAAAAAAACTTAATTAAAAACCTAAGCCAGTCATGCGCTCATGAAAATTCTATTTGCCGCTCATTCTTCCATGGAGAAGTAACTGAAAAATTTCCAACTCAGCTAACATTGTTCAATGGTAAATACTTAGATCTCCGCCGTTGGACTTCTTAAAAAAAAATCATCATCACTGCAATGCATCTTAGCCCCTCCACGAAGCGAATGAACAAAAACGTATTATAAAAAAACCAAAAAAGCAAAATAAAACAGAATTCAAAGTTTCCAGACCCGCTTTGTTTTATAACTATTTTTACAGATTGTATAATTTTTTGATTACCAAAACTATATCATCCGAAACAAAGTCAACGAATTTCAACCCCATTATTATTTTCATCTATTAAATCCACATCAGGATGAACATCTTCCCAGTTATAGGCATCAAAACTGAATTCATCAATAAATCCATCTTTTGGAGGTTTTCTCGGCCCCATTCCACATAATCTCTCATAGATTTTTATTATCGGTCAACGATCAATTTCAGCTTGCTACGTTTCCTGCCCAATTCTGTTAATAGTTCTCTGTCTCTCTCAGCTAAACGTTTCGTTTGAGGTCTAGTCTTACAATTGCTAATGTGAATCTTTCCATAGTCATTTTTGGATAATCTACGTATATTTTCTGAATACAGTTATATAGTTCTTTACATGTATTGAACAACAAATATATTAAACTCGATCATTAAATGATTTTCAGACTGTAGAAAATATATATACAATAGTATAGACTGTAGAATTCACATATGGCCACAGCTAACCAAGAAGGAGGTAAAGAAAAGAAGAAGCAGACAATCACAAGATAGAAAGAAAAAAACCATGCCCGTACTGGAATTCGAATCGTATTCAAATAGTATTACTAAATCTCTTGGCTAAGTCTAAATTTTCAATGCTTTTAAGCAACTAACTATTATTTTAAGCATAAGAATAAAAAATCCAAAACGTAGTCAGGGAAATAAATTAAAAAACATTATGATCTATGTTGTCATCTTGCCGATAGCTGATACCGAAAGTCGATAGTGGAAAAGATAAATAGAACGTGTTGTCTACCTCAGCACCAAAGATGCACTGTGGGCCGTGGAAAATTCATAAGTAATTAGTGTTCCGGGAAGTTTAAGAGGGCGATAGATTTAGAATTCATTTACGATACAGTTAAGATTTCCTTCAAGTTTTAAATAAATTTTTGTTTGCAATGTCAACATTTTGAGCTTAAAATTCACTTTATTTTCATTTCTGGCCAAAAGAAACTTGCCTCGAAACAAGAGTCCTTTGTTCAAGACAAACCACTGGCGAAACCTGTTCCTTGGTGGGTTTTTTATGGCCTTTCCACGTCAGGGCAGGTAACGGGAATTAGAGCTCTGTGATGGAGCAGATAGAATTTAGGCCTATTTCTGAAATTCTGACGTTTCGCTTACTGCACGATTATCAAAGCCACAAACGATTTGGAGGAAAAAACAAAATACCGAGCCAATTATACATGACGTCTTCTCTCAATTTTTTTTAAGGAAATTTATAACTCATTACAACTCTCGCAGATTTTAGCCGCGAGATAAGAAAAAAAATAATAACAATAAAGAAAAGAAGCAACACTTCAGATAAATTAACGCGTCTGGGAATTAAATTCCCTAGATTAAGAAATTCCAAATTTACGAATCTAATTTTAAAAATATAACTAACTTAATTTCAAGACGAACATTTTGTATGAAAGTTTTAAAATATCTTCAGAGGAATTGAATAATTTTTTCTTTTTTTTAAGACAGAAACTAGAGATTCAACAAACAAACAAACAAACAAACAATATTTTTGGGATATTTAAGTCATTATCGCTGCTTCTGTAAGTAAGTTGCAGGTCGTGAATTGGCCTCAAAACCTTTATAGGTTCAACTTTCCCTTTTAAGTTTCCCAAATTGTTAAATAGTTTTTTTACAGGATTAAAAACACGTAGAACACTAACTGTTGATGGATTAAAACACTTGGAAAATTTATTACTTTCTTTACTAATTTCTTCTATTTTTTTTGTTAACATCTTAATCCTACAAATTAAATTTTTTTTTGCATTTAAATTCGTAAATACTATTAGCTAATTAAGTTTAATTCGAAGACCATTTTCTGTCATTAAATTAATTATACAATTCCTTTTGAGCATTTTCTTTCAGTCAAAAAAAAAATTGACTGAAGTGTTCAACAAAAGATTGGCAATTATATCAGTTCAATCCAATTAAATGGCAATTAAATAGGTCATTTGTATTTGGACATCTATTAAAGCAGCAAACGAACAACAAAACAGCTATTAAGTTCCCAATAAACACCTTCTCTTTAGTTGTTTTGCTCAACTACGTTACCAACTAAAAACAACTCTAAAATCATTGATACAGAATTAATATCTGTTATTATTTTGTTTTTCGATCCATCCATTTTTTTATAACCTCAAATTATTATGTTTGGTGTAATTGTTTTCAAAAAATACTCTTTAATATTTATACAATGCATAAGTAAAAATAATGGCAAATAATTACAAAAACAGTAATTCCTTTTCTATCATCAAATTATTTATTTGTTAAGTTTTTCCTGTAAAGTTCATTTTTCAAGTATTATATTTCCAGGTGCAAAATATAAGGGCATTTCGCTACTTCTGGCGTCTATCTTGTCAGTGCGGACATATTTTTTTTTTAAGTTAGGTGTTAATGTGTGGAATCTTCATTCTCTTGACTGAGTGGGTTAAAGACAAAGCCCCCCCCCCCCATTTATTTTTTGGTTAAAAAAAATTTTGACTTTTTTTAATTTTTTTAAAATTTATTTTTTAAAGAACTTTTTGTTCTTTTTTTTTTTTTTTAAACTAACGTGCCTATACATTACAAAGCCCATTTACATATATTTGATTGTTATCATTTACTCCCTCACTGATCTTCTAACTTTTGCACTTGTTGCTTGAGAACGCTTCAACAGGTGTTCTCAGCTATTACCCAATGGATTCAGTTGGGTAACTTATTGATGAAACGATTTTCAGATAGGCTGTTTTATTGTAAAATAATGAAACTGGAAGCATTATGATAATTTTTTGAGCCAAAGGTTTCAGTATAAAGATCAAAGATCTTAGAGGATAGTAAATAGGAAAAAAGATTTTCTTCATATTTGTCTATTCGGAAGAAAGAAAATCGCAATAACTTTAAAGAAAATAATGTCAAATAAAATAAAGAATAATACTTCACTTAAGTCCAAAATGAGAAAAGGGAATTCTTGGTTTTAAACAAATCAAAATCAGTCTTATTTTTGAAATTCAGAAATGTCATTTCTCCAGTCTTTCTGAAGCCCGTATGAAGGTTTTTTTTTATTTGAAAAGTGAGTTGTCTGACTCACCTTCAATATTATTATTTTCCTACAGAAGCTGTTTACTTCTGCCGCGTTGCTGATCTCTTATAACACGATGAGGGAAGTGAAATAAGTACAAAAAGGCAATTTAACTGTTAACAAAAAAATTAACATTTTGAAAACGCTCTTAAGGAAACGGTGTCAGCTGATTGTTAAACCTATACTTACCTGTAGTGGTAATATTAAACTGAAGTGACTGTAATGATTATTCCATGTAAGAAATGAATAGATTTTTTTCTCTGAATGATGATGGAGGGAGAGCAATGTTTTAATTCTGCATCATTTTATCTTTTAGATAAATAACCAGACACCTTTTTGAAGAAAGATAAGCTCCCAAAGATTGGATTTGGAAATAAAAAACAATCTTAAAGAGTAAACGATGTTGTATCTTACCTGGATATTATCCGATACATCACTGATAAGTTGTTTGCATCTGTCTGCTGTCCGGGAATGTTCCTTCATTTGGGAGAGGGGTTCATGGTTGCGGGGTCCTTGCAACTTCAATGGGGCTGATAGGGGAATACTCACAAGGGCAGGAGAAGGGTCCTTATTCAGCGGCAGACCTACAATGCATTCTTCTTCGAAGCTAGTGTACAGACGCATCTCTGACACGAAAGACGACACGAGTTTGCCACCCACCGGGGGTTTACCATGCACTAATCGCACCATCATGGGGAACCTCTTTCGCAAAAGGTTCTTCATCGAATGAACCCCGGAGATGTTGTCCTCTTTGGCAATGGGGCTAAACTTTCCCTTTTGGTCGAATGACAGGTAGACACTCTCCCCATTGGCGTCAAAGCAGCGCAAGAAGCGTCCGGCATTGGACGCCCTGGTGGCTGAGGGTGCAGCGGCCACCGCTGTGTGATGGGCGCTGGTACCGACCACCTCGCCGACCAGGACGAGCACCTCCCCCGCTTGCACCGTACGCACCTTGTCTGTGAGCGCCTCGGCCTCCTCGCCCCTGCACACGTACGCGCGCAACGATTCCCGAACCAGGCACGAGTCGGGGAAGCGGCGCGCCAGCTCCGCCACCGATTCCACCACGTTGCAGCGGACAGCGCGTCCATCCTCCGACAAGATCTCGAACCAGCCGTCGTAGGTGTCAGGTACGGCCAGCTTCGGTCCCACAGCTACTACCTTGCGCCGTCCAACTCCGCCGTTGTCTATCGTCGTGACACCGCCTTTAAACTTGACACACTGCGCGGCCACCTTGAGACGGCGCCCGGCCGAACAGAGGAACACGGTGGAGCAGGATGACGGACTGCGATGGGGCAGCGGAGAAGGGGCACCCACGCCTAAGTACTGGCCCTTGATGACGCGGGCCACCTGCGGTAGCGAAAACTTGCCAACGAATTCGCGTAGGTAATATCCCTCGTCGGTCCACTTGGCCGCCGCCAAAAGGGTCTGACTGTCGGAGATGGCGGTCGCCGGGGGGTTAGTTGACCCCCCGCGCCGCCTGCGACCCCCTTTTTTGTCCGCCAGCGTGGAAACTTCACCGAAGCCACAACCACATTGTCAACCGAAACACTGAACGACGATCTCAGATGTTCAACTGTTTTCCTTCTGACAGCTACTACGGGCTCAGTTCGTTCGCCTCCATCGAAAAGAGATCCCACTCGAATGTCCAACCGTCGCTTACGTGTCTGCAACCACTGACTAAACTTCCACCCTCGAGGTATGCAGGGTGGAGGAACAGGTTTAGCCTCGCACTCCAGGTTCTTCACGCCAAACCAATAAAACAACTCAGACGAGGCAGCGACATCTGTTGTCAAAACGAAGAAACAAGCATATCTACAGAAAAGATTATTACTGTAGTTCACGGAATAAAGATAAAGAACTTAAAAACTACCTTCCATAAGCATTACACTTTCTTTTTAGTATGTAGGCATGAAAATAATAAAAAGAAGTTTCTGTATTTGTAATTACGATATCTGCCTAAATCAAACAATCTTACTTGTCATTTGCTGAAATTAATTAAATTCACGAATAATTAAGTAATTATAATCCAATTAATTTTAATCAAACCAAACATTCGCAAATTTAGTATGAATTATCAAGCATTAAACATCGATAAAAATTCATCAATAATCTCGCTTTTAATTCTAACTTTTTTTTTCACTTGCAGGCGCAAATTTCCCCACCAAGATTCACACGGAGAAAATTTCAAATACAAACATTCGAACGTCGCTTTTACGTAAATAAGTTGTCTAAATTTTAAAAAGATTCAATCATTGCTTTAAGGCTAAGAACGCACTTGAAGTCGTATATCCACGAAGTCATAAACGAAGTCTCCCCTCCGCAGGGAAGGGTTTGTTAAACAACCCTCAATTCGCCCAGGGTCTTTCATCAACGCACATATACAGTTGAAATCTATATTTTTTCCTCTTCAAGAAGGGGTCTTCACAATAGCAACAATTATGACATTGCTTAAGGGAGAGAAGAGGGGAAAAGAAGAGGGGGAAGATTTTACGACTTCGTGGATAGTGCGTTCTTAGCCTAAGAGTTATTAAAAAGAGTACATACATGAACTTACTATTTTTTTAAGATTAACTTTCCTTATTGAAATAGATTCAAAATAGCAAATACGACAGTCACAGCAGAAAACCTACGTCACCTCGGCTAAGGATGGAATTTATCTCAGAGTCATGTATGGAAAACCAACAATGTATAAATAAATCTAAACTGAAATTTAAAATAGTTTCTTTCTCTTTGCTTCGCTCACTAAATCTTCTGGAAGAGTATATTAGTAGATTTTAATAACAATTTCATGTGAATAAAAGGAAAAAATAAAAAATAAAAAGAGAACTCTGAGAGCTGTTTCAAGTTGTTTAGCTCTCGTCAGCAAGAGCTACACATTTCTCATGACAGAATTAGCAGAATCAAAAAATAAATAACAAAGTGTCTCCAAGAATAAGAAAAGGCCACCACACATCTCAATTAAAAATAAAATTTAGGTACAATTAAAATACGAGTACTTTCGAAATGTCCAACATTTCTTTGTCAAGTCAAGACAAGACAGGTATTTGTCAAGACTTGATAAAGAAATGTTGGGTATTTCGAAAGAACTCGTATTTTAATTGTACATATATCTTATTTTTAATTGAGAAGTGTGATGGCCTTAAATTCCCTAATAAGAATAAGAAAACTACAGATAAATAATTTCTTTAAAACTTGAACTAACACTCAATAAGGGTATTTACCTTTTTAAAGTGAATGATTTCGTAGCTGATGTTAATGAAACTGCACTTTTCTTTTGCTTTCCTCCTCCATAAGTGATTCTGATCAGTTTGATTCTAATCAGTCTGATAGGTTAAATTTAATTATTTACAGTTATTATTTAAATTTGAATACTTTCAATTTGAAAGGAGTGTGATCTTGGATTATTCGTGTGTTGTTTTATTACTATTCACTTCTAACTGACAATGGATTTTATGAGTTTAATTTACATATTTTTACATAAGGGATAAAAACAAAAAAAAAGTAGCTTGATGCAAATTAGGAACACTTAAGATGACAATCAAAGTTAAACGAATGAATTTAGCTCTGTTCCTGAGATTAGCATTATTTTGCATTTATTATAACTTGAATTACTATAGTTTTATTGTACTTAGACAAGGGATATCCCTTAATTTATATTGTACAAGGTATAATACAAATTTCATAAGTCTTACAAAACTTCAAAACATGTCATAAAAAAATCAGTTTTTAAAGTGCAGAGAAATATATAATAAAGTGAAGAAATTTAAGGCTGTACCTGAGTAAACAAAAGGTTCTAGCACCCTGAGCTATCATGCCGGGAATCTGGGACAGCTGTTTCAGTCTTATTAGGCTTCTTCAGCCAGATTTACCCTTGATAATTGCTTGAATTCTTTTGAGCCCGGTGCTTGCTGGGACAAAGAATTTGAGGCCGTGCCGTGCACGGTTATTTATCATTGTTGCGTTGACTTTGCTCGAGGGCCATTTCGGGGAGCTGAAATGGTTTTCGCAAATTTGTCTCGCACTCTGAACTACCATCAAGGGTATATCTGGCTGAAGAAGCCTAATAAGGCTGAAACAGCTGTCCCAGATTCGCGACATGATAGCTCAGGGTGCGAGAACCTTTGTTTATTCAGGTTCAGCCTTATATTTCTTCTCATAAAATATTTTCATAATTGCATGTTGCAATTACATGTCGATAATTTACATTTAAAAATGCTTTTTTTTTTAATCTATATCCTTACGTTTCGTAATTTCTCTAGGACTTCTTCGGATATGATATTCTGACATTGAGTTCGACGAATATATGTTCGGCCATGTAGTTAGATATCCCCTTTGAAAGTGGGTGTTGTTTTTATAAACCATGACTCTCTCAGCATTAGGGAAAAAAATGAAATTTTCCTTTACTTATTTTAATTTTATCAAAATCTGGTTCATGGTTATACATTTCTTTATGCTTGTAAATTAATGATCTGTTGGTATCCTTATTTTTATAATTATATATGTGTGATATTTAATCCTAGTCATTTTTGGGTTGTATAACCCATATACCCTTTATTATAATTTTTGCAACGTATCTGATAAAATATATTTTTCTCTTCCAATATTTCATTTTCATTTTTTATTTTTGAGAAATTAATCTTTCTGTAACTATTATTTAATACACTCATATTAAATTTACCTGATATTCTTTTGATATCATTACTAATATTTTCTATATATAGAACAATAGCGTAATTTTTATTTCTATTTTTATTTTTTTCTTCAATCTTATTTCTTTTTTCTTTATAACATTTTGCTTTTTTTGTAATATTTCCTAATAGTTTTAATGTCCTATCCATTTTCTTCAAAAAGTGAAAATTTCTTTTTTTCTTTCCTTGCTTATTGATACACAGCTTAAACGCTCTTAAAAAAATAATTAAATATGTTGTTCATCTTTATATGCCTTGGTAAATTAGTTTAATATTTAATACCTTTCTCCCTTGTGTTTTCTTTCTATATATTCCAATTTGAATTTTCTTTTTTCTTTTTATAACGTTACAATCTAAGAAAGGTAATGCCTTGTTTTTTTTTCATATTCTACTTCAAACTGTGTAAGTTTATCCACATTATTAATTTTTTCATACATAATTTTTCCCTGCCTTGTTCTATGATCATACAAATATTGTCCACCTATCTGAGATATATTATTATTTCTTTATCAGCTTCCTTAATAAATCTGTTTTCCAAGTAACTCATGGTGTAATCTGTCAATAAACCTGATGCTGACATCCCCTATCTTATAAATATTTACATCATTCTTGTAATATTGATTATTTAAAAAAATAATCAATTTTTGGGGACGTCAGCATCAGATTTATTGGCTGATTATACTATGAGTTATTTGGCAAAACAAATATATTAGGGAAGCTCATGCAATTATGAAAATACAAATTTTATGTCACATTTTAAAGTTTTGTACATGGACTTTTGGAAATCTCAAAAGTCAAACTTTAAATTTATATTCAGGGATTTTTTTAGCTACAGTACAAATATCAAGTTTAATTCAATACTTTTAAGATTTTGGAGGTACTCTTGAAAATCTCAGAAAAACTCTGGAGATGTTTGATTATCGACGAGATCTGGAAATTTTTTTTCTCTGTTTCCTGATGGTTGATTCATTCTACTGGGTTCATTTCAGGTGTTGAGAGGCGGATGAGCATCGGGTCGATCTATGCACTTCCAAATTATTTGAGAATCACTGGCATGCTGTACCTAAAGCATACTTCATGGCTGTTGGTAAAAAAAACCTTTAGTTATTAAATTTCTTTGGAAACTTTAAAACAAAGACAACTAAATACTGAAACTCAACTGCCGCTGTTCAGAGATCCCATTATGGTTATTTCAACTTGAATGTATTCACGATGGTCAATATTTGTCTTATTTGCGTGTTCTTATCGTTGCACTGAGTTATTCAACAAATTAGGACACCAGGGACGTAACTAACAAAAAATATGTAATTGTAAATGTTTACTTACGTTACAGTTTACGTTATTTACTTAAGCAACCTAACTATTTTTAAGTTATCTTCTGACCTCTACTTACCAGCATTACCAGAAAGACAATAAGTAATCGCAAAGATGGAGAAAAGATTTGATGAGAATATCTTTTAAGTGTTTTTTTAATCTTTAAAAAAAAAGCTATTAAAGATCCTGAATATGGACTGCTAATACGAACTGCTTTTTATGAATAAAGTTGAACAATGATTAAAAGTATCTGTCAGAAGCACATCAGAGGCCAGACGCAGTTATTTTTCCTTCCTTTTTTTTTTTTTTTAATCAAACTTGTTCTGTCAATAAATAAAGACTCAATGGTAATTACTGAGCAATTCCTGTAGCAGGTGTAACTTATCATCAAGTAAACTGAAAGCAATAAGAGATCGTACATTTATCAGGTAACAGATAAGAAACAAAACATAAATAATATATAATATGGGCGTTTTTCCAACTGCGTTCTTGATTGATTTAAAAGCTAATTGAATATTTCGATCCAACTTAAGCAGAACTTATTATTAGTATTTTTTTTTGTTATATCTGCTTTGTAATCTTAAATACCAAAAGATATAATGTTTGTGATATCCCTTAATTTGCAATGCAAATAAGAACTCATAGAATTTCATTTCAGTTGAACAGAAGTGAATCTTTAAATGAGAAGTAAACTAGTGTTAACTGAACATTCTTTGGGCAAGTCTCAACATGAATTACTTCTTTATTCTTTAATGTAATCACAATATTTCTATCAGCCTAATATTACTGATCTTCTTCAGGTGAAATAGATTAGAAATAAATTTCCAGTCTATTCTCACAAAATTTGTAAATGAGCTCAAAATACAACAAGGTGTGATACAAAATAACAGAATAATATTGACATATATAACAATACAGAAACTACTAACAAAATACACTACAGCATTGTTTCTCAAACATTTAGCCCCGCGGCCCCCAAAAAGTCAAAAACGTAAAGTTGACACTTTGCGACCCCCACTGCAAAAAACTTATTATTTTGCTGAAGCAAAAATTAATATTGTGTATGTGTTTGGTGTGTACGTGTACCTCACTTTCCGAACCTGGTTTAGCTTTAAAACAATACTTTACATACTGTATACGCTTAGCTTTCCATTGCCTACTAGGAACTGATCTTGCAGTGCTGGGGACCCATTTCGAAGACTGAGGGTGTCTGAGGGTGAAAGAGAGTGAAGAATAAAATAGCCGTGCTCATATTTTAAATTAGTTCGTATTCATCAACATCTTTTCAAATTTTAAAGAAATCGGTCTGGTAGTTTAAGGGAGGGATTTCAGGCAAACCCATTCTGAGAGATGGAGACCAAAACTGTAGGATGAAATTTGTTAATAATTAGCAATGTGATATTTACTCAACATAAACTACTGTGAACGCTGTTTTGTGATTGTCATACATTTCAATTGTTAAAAAGCATGTGCAGAGACTGTACCCAGAAGAAAAAGACAACGGAAGTCATGCAGTATGGCGAAAAGGAATAAAAATTGTTCCGTATTTGTATATACAATATATTCTTCTCTTCCAATATCGTGTTTCTATTCATCTTATAATGAATCGAAGTGAGAATAATATATATTGCAGCAGATGTATTTTTTATTTTAGTACAACAGAGATAATTACAAGGATGCCAGTGTGGAGATATCGAATGTGGACATTATTGTTTTGCCGATAAGAAAATATGTAAATCCGATTTCTCAATTTTAGCGCTAGCGAAATATGAAAGAAGACAACTCAGTAAGTACAGACTGAACTTTCTACGCAAGACGTTGAACTGTTTTATGTAATCAACTTACTTTTGACAATAAGCGATATTTTATTTTTGAATCGTAGCCAAGCATTAAATATTTATTTTTCACTTTTTCAAAATGATAGTCTCATTGCGTTTTTCCTAATTTTAAAATACTTTAAATTGTTGAACTTTATTTTTAACCAAAAAAAGTAAATAAATAAATCTTCTAAGTGGACCCCTAAATAAGCTACTTACCAATTTGATGGAAATCTGTTCAGCAATTTTAACGTTTTGCACATATAGCCTAACAGACAAATGGGCAAATATTTAAGTTTGAAAACTTCGCATATTTAGTAATAATTCCTCTTAGATTAGTAGAAACAAACAGTACCAGCAGTTTATGGTTCAATAAGTTATAGCTTGTTTGATCCAGTATTACACCGTATTGTTATATACTTTTAAGTGACCGTATGCTTTTTAAAACTATTTAGAGGGTCATCAAGAAAAATTATCAAACAAAAAAAGGGCAAAACAGAGTAAGTTTTTCATATGAGTTTGAAAAATGGAAATAAGTTGATACGAAAGGCAAAAAAAAGCTCTGAAAAATACAAAAAAAGAGATACTCGAAACAAAAG
>JAFIDM010077105.1:18401-38498 GCA_023159025.1 Thereuonema tuberculata | reverse complement strand
AAAGAGGCCTATTTCATTCTTACTCATAAAAGGTGTTATAATGACAACTTACCTGTTTTTACTATCCCACAGTATCGGTTTCGTAAGTGTTTGTAATTTATTTTGTTTTTTGCACAAATTTTATTAATCTATATTACTAAAATCTTTTATTTCTCTGTCTGTCTGTCTGTCTGTCTGGCGCAATTTTCTGAGAGAATGGAAAATAGAAATAATTTTTACAATGAAACATCCGCGACAGGAATCGAACTTGCAACCTTCTGATCCGAAGTCAGATGCCTTATCCATTAGGCCATAGGGACTACAACTCTCTTCATATGGTTTTTTCACTTATATCTCCTTTCCTTTCCCCCATCAATAAGGAATGTATTCAATCTTTTTTTTGAATCTCAAGATTGTTTATTTATTTCACATCAGTCAGTTTATTTGTAAATCGAAACTGAGAATTAGAACGATAATTGCCGAAACGTTGCAATATTTTAAATATTCTTACTTAACCAAATCCTATGTGATATTGAAAAATATGTGGGTGTACATGCCAGATGTTGGAGTAAAAAAAACAGAGTCAAGAAAGAGAGAAGCACTCTTTTTTTGAGGTGGAATACCGAAAAAAATCACTATTTGCAACTCAAAAACCATCAATAAATGTAACTCAAACGTCACTGAAAAGTGACAATTATAATTAAAATGAGTGTCAAAAAAGAATGAAGCGATACTTCTATTAGATAGAATACTGAAAAATCACTATCTGTAACTCAGAAACAATCAATATTTGGAACACAAAAGCCACTGAAAAGTGCCACTTAGAATAAAAAAAAAGACTCAAAAAAGAATGAAGCAGTATTTTTATTAGATAGAATACTGAACACTATTGTAACTCAGAAACCACTGAAAAGTATCATTTGGAATAAAAAAAAAAAAAGAGTCAAGAAATAAGAAGCAGTATTTCATTATGTAGAATACTGAAAAATCACTATTTGTAACTCAAAAACCATCACTAATTCTAACTCGAAAACCACTGAAAAGTATCTATAGGAATAAAAAAAAAAATAGTCAAGAAAGAAAGATGCACTATTTCTATTAGGTAGAATACTGCTCAGAAGTTAGACCTCTTAGCCATTAGACCACTAGGCCTACATTCTAATCTCTGTAAAAAATAAAAATATATCATAGATATATGATTTACAAGGTGTTTCTAAAAGCAGTCGTAGATTGAGAGAATATAGACATCAAAAATTAAATTAAAAAAAGCTTTTAAAAAATTTTAGTTTTAGTTTCCTTGATGTAATTTGTGTATGTGTGTGTGTGTGTGTGTTTTTTTTTAATAAGTAAAAAATTGTTTTCCGTTACATAAGGGAGGCTTCCGGAGCGAAGCGACGGGTAGCCGACTAGTTTTATAAAAGAAAAAAACAAAAAAAGGAGGAAAAGAAAAAAAAAAGTTTTGTTTTCTTTTTGTCCTCCCCCTGCTTATCATGTCCAATACAAGCGTTGTATTGTCCCTTAACTTTCAATGGAACCGTCTGTTATCACATGTTCCGATGGATTCTACTGTGCGTTTTCGAAAGCCAGAAGTACCACTGGCGGACGATTTTACTTCGCAGAGGGGTGAGATGAGCACTTTCCTAAGAAATTCTTTTAGACATTTTCGCTTTTAAGAAAAAAAAATAACGGAGGAGCATTTTTGCAATAGTATTTATTCTTTCCATAATTCGTTCCCGAAAAGCGCAAATAGAACGCAGCTACTAGTAAACTAACACTGATAAAAAGTAAACATCCCCTCTTTATTTCCCCTCACCCCTATTTGGATGAAATCGAAGGAGACCTGACGCATGCGTAAAAGCGCTGAAGGTTCTCGTAAACGAAAACGAACAATATGTCTTATATTCAGAAACTTATTGTAATCGAACCACTTGACAAAGAAATGTTGGACATTTCGAAAGTACTTTTATTTTAATTATATATTTCATTATTTTTATTTACTTTATTTTTACTTGAGATATGTGGTGGCTTTAAATTCCCTAATAATTACGTTAATTACTTGGAAAGAAAAAATAATAACTTAAAAAAGAAAATTGGGAGCAGTTCTTCATGTCATTACTGTAATATTGGAATTGTAAAACATTGCAATGGCGCTGTTATGATTGTATAATTGACCAACAGGGGGCGCCACTCGACATGAGTCTTAGTGACAGACCGAGAGTGTCCGACATTAAAAAATAACATGTATTCAAATTTCTATTTTTATTCTCGTCAATTTGATGTTAGCCAACAACAAACATCACAATTACTATCCTTCCATTTTCCTTTCCATAGTCCTGGTATCTTTAAACTGAAGAGCTCAGACAACGAAACAGCTCTATATACGTTTATGTTTGTTTAAAACGATTATTTCAATTATTTTTCGCGCACTTTCAATTAATGAAAATCCTAAATTCAAAGATGTCTTAACATTAAGCTTCCTCTGAACCTCAGTCAAGGCAATTCTTAAACTTTTGTTTAAGACAATAATTTTCTTTTCTGAACCTGGGAATGGTAATTCCTGCAGTTTTTGTTTAAAATTCACACTGAATTTAACTTAATTTTTTTAATCCAATAACCAAGCCGTTGTAATGACGATTTCGGGCTAATTAAAGAGTAGAAAGTGTACACTATTTGGCGTAATAACGTGTTGCCTTGAAGAGTCTACGTCGAAAGAAGAGACAAACACATAAGAAAGAAAGGCAGCCCTGGGAATCGCACACACATCCCTGCTTAACAGTTCAGCTCTCTCGAAAATGCCTGAAACCGTTCGAGAGTTGAATGGATGTCAAACTAAAGAATGCTAAATAACCTATTTAAAATTAAACGATATTAGTCCTAGGAAAGTGGCAAGGAAAAGATATTCAAGCATGTTTTTAATTTTTGTAATTTCAAAGCACCTTGAAAATAAAAAAAAAAAAAGAGACAAGTAATTTGAAGGTTTTTAGGATAATAAATTCAAAGAAGTCTGCAACTCTTTGATTATTTAGGGAGACCAAATTAGTAGAAAGCATAGAAAATATAATGAAATTGAGATTAGGTGAGAATGGAGGCCAAATAAATGTGGGATCTTGCTTCTGGGGATGTTGATTAATATTATCCCTGTAACTTCAGAAAATAGAAAACTTCTATCCAGCACATGAAAGTTCAGTCTGGAACTGGATATTTCATGCAGATCATGGCAAAGCTTTAACATCGACAAACACACAATATCAGGTTGAAAGACAACATTACGCCATTTTAAAAGATTTCATAAAGGCAATCATGAAACCTTTTCCAGCGAATATATCTGTATTTAGCAGTTAAAGGATTTCATATCAGCAGTAGATGGGACTCGAGCAACCACCTAACATTGCTTTCTTCTAGGGAAGTCCAAAGACAGCTAAAATACAGAATAAGCTGAGAAGAGCAATGTCTCCTTCACTCTGGGTTATGGATCAGACAGTCCTTTCTTCAGAAGCTATTGTTATATTTCGAAGACTGTGTGTTAGGATATCATAAAGTGAAAAATGTAATTTTTAAGAGCCACACTGGTGAGAGATAAGGTATGTTATGCAACCCCCTTGCCTATGCACTTTCTTCCGTCTTTCTTAGGAATAGAGAATGATTACATCCTAACCATTTTGTGTTTGCTTTTAATTCAATTCATTGCCTTCGGATTATATTCAAACCTTCAAAGATCACTTCCTTGATTACTTGACCCATCTTCAAGGGATGATTCCGGTCCGTGGGGACACAACACAGAAACTTTCAGATCAAAGAAATTATACATTTCAACAATAATTGCGCGCCATTTTAATTGGATGAATTGACATTTCTCAATTTTTTGGTATGTTCTGTGTCTTATATTATATTCTTTCTTCAGTCTTACACTTTATATTATCTAGATATATCAACTACCTTTCATATATTTCAATTTTTTATTGTTCATATTTTTTATTATCCTTGATTAAATTTAAGAATAAAATTGTTTTTGTTACATTTTTAAAATGCTAATTTTATATTTATCGAATTTTCAGATACAACGATAGATTATCCACAATGTGAATGTGAATTTGAACTATGTAACTGTGTACCTTTTTACTTGTGTGTTAACGATCGAATAGTCAACGATGGCCGGAAGGTGTTGAATTGGAGGACATTTTCAAATACCCCTGCCGGGGTATGTAAAAATAACTTAATTTTTTGATTTTACATTGAACAATCACTCATGTAGGGTAAAGTGACCAAATGTCGGCCACATACTACACATAACCAGAAAATAAAAGATCTGATGACTTAGTTTATACGACTGAAACAAATTTTTAGATTTATTGTAATTTTAATGAAATAAAGAAGTATGGTATTAAGAAAAATAGGCTACCTATTATTAAGTTAACTACGCTTTAATTACTATAACCTTACAATGTGATCAAATGTCGGCCAGGGTGCCTTAAAGTCGGCCAGGGGATGACCAAATGTTGGCCAGTTAAAAATATGCATCAGTTAAACATTGCTGTTCACAGGAATTTATTTACATAAAATCGCATTTTAACATTTAGAATACAAGTTTATGGAAAAATATTAAGAAAATGTTTATTTTATTCTCCTTGATAGATTTTGGGAGTTTTCTTTTTTCTTCTTCAACTCTTGTTTCTGTTACTGTTTTTCGCTTTCTCTTTTTTTAGTTGTTCAGCTTTCTCTTTCTTCAAAGCAGTGCTTTAAGCCTATTTTCTCTTTTTTTTATTTGTAGCTCTTCCTTTTCTTTCTTTTCGTTTGCAGCTTTCAGTTTCATTTCATATACCACATCTGATGCTAATGCAAAATGTTTATTGTAAGTAATTTATTGTATTTATTGTAACCTTATTTCATCCATGGTACGAAAGTGTTTTCTGGAATTTATAAAACTTAATATGTTTAATAATACAATTCTTTGCTCTGATCGTTTCAATATGCAATAGCCTAGCCTTTAGTGGAAATGTTGCAATAATAGATGAAAAGAAATTAATTTTCCTATGCATTTTCTAGCCAAATTGTCCTTCTCCATCCCATAATTTCCTTGGCAGTTAAAAGGACCTTAATACTAATATTTCCCTTTTTTTTTAAACTATTTTATGGCTATGCCTCTGTGAATTCGGAAAAAAAACTAGGGATTTCCTAGTTATGTCGTGAGATCTAGGCTAAGCGTTGATAGAAATGTAAACCTCGGATACTAACCTCTATTTAAATATATCACATTATTTTTTTTTTGTAAAATTAATTTCTTTTCAGCCTACGTATATTCTTATATTCGAAAAGAAGTATAGGCCTAATCATCCTTTTAATAGGCAAAAACTGTACGTACGGATGTTGGTCGGTCAGTGTGTTTGTGTGTCATCCCAGTAGCGCTATAGACACAGTATTTAAGCAAGAAACAAAATACAAGGTGGCGCCACCAACATTTCCGTGTCGTCCCAACAGCGCTATTCTTTGTGTGGATCGACATTATTTTAGGGCAGGAGGTTAACTTATAATGACGCTATAATGACTCACACATCTTTTTGACTCTTCAAGCATATTTCGAAACTAACCTCTAAATATGGATAATTACATGCTTGCAAGAAGTACCAAGATCAAAATACAAATGTTGTTTTATTGCTTAGTCATCAGTCAAATTATACTTGGGCTGTTATGGAAGTCATGGCTTTCAAAAAATGAGCCTAGAACATCGTTTTCAATCTTGGGTTTTTGAAAAATGTCACTATATTTGAAAAATGTGGAATCTGTTTTACTTCCGTGAATATTTCATGGGTTGCCACTAGTCTTTAATAAGTAAGATTAGTGTTTATATTTTTTTACTGAACTGTTAAGTAGGCTAAGCTACATGCTAACAAATAAATAATGGCCGACATTTGGGCTACTGCATGGCCGACATTTGGTCAATAGCTGGCCGACATTTGGGCAATCCATGGCCGACATTTGGTCAATAGCTGGCCGACATTTGGGCAATCCATGGCCGACATTAGGGCAACTTGAAATAATAATAAAATGTAAATACTGAAGCGCTTTAAGGTAATAAATACTAATTACTTAGGAAATAACGTTAAAATATCAGTTGAGTGTTTGCTAATATCAAAATCATACAAAAAACATGAAAATTAAGTATTGCTTTGGCTTGGAGAAAATGAATTCTCAACTTTGCAATCTGAAGAATCTCGCCAAAACAATCGTTTCCCGCAACAATCAATCTCATGTCTTCGATAAGAGCATAAAGTAAATGGCGACATCTGGAGATGACAATTGAAACTAAGATAGGATGAGAGTCCAAAGATGTAAAAATCGTGTAAAACAAAAAATAACAGCTAGACCACTACATGTTTCTTAAATACAAAAAACATTTGGTGGCCAACATTTGGGCACCGGCCGACATTTGGTCACTTTACCCTACACCTAATATATTTTTTTAATTTTTTTATTTTGAATCTATTTCTATCTTTGTTAGAATTTCGACATAATGCCATTTAAAGTTTACAAATACTGAATATTCATTTTTTTGTGTATATTTTTTTTTCTTTCTACTATCTTTCTATTCTATTCTATAGTCCGACCACATTAATATGACGATTCGACGTTAGCACTGGCCTCTCTCAGAGGTTCCGAAGAATATTATGTTACTATAAAGCAAAACCAAAACAAAAATTTAGTTTTATTTTCATTCCACCATTTTTCCAACACCTTTCGAAAATAATCTTCAAAATGTAAAATAATTTTTCTGCTCTGTAAAATACTCTGGGGCGACATTTTGAGGGAAATTAATAGAGACCTGTGCTTTGAGGCGCGCTCGTTTGTGATTGGCTGAAAAACAGATACGTCATAATCACGTGGGTTCCTTCTGATCGTCACGTTATCGTGATCGGATTATATTTAATGGGCTACTAATATTTTATTTCTATATTTATTTAAGTCCTCGATAAACGAAGCTCGATAAACGATGAACTTCGTTTGTTTGTGTGTGTGTTTGTTCTAATAATTTTTGAACCAGTGAAGAGAAACTTGCCGTTATATTTATGGTTAAAAAATTGTTTTAATTTTTGTATTTGTAGCTTTTTCCATTTAAATCCATGTCGAGATTTGGCGGAGAAAAATATTGAAGTGAATTTCTAATGGATGCTTCTGAATCCGCTTAGTAATCCTCGCGCGCGCGCTTTCATATGATAATTATATTAGGCAGATGTTAAAAATTATAAATAAGCGGAGACTTTCATTTTTGTCTTTTTTTTCACTATCAACACAAAAATAAAATAAAAAAAGGGAAATTTTAAAGAACACTGTCAGGAGAATAGGCTTGAAATTCTGTCAGGAACTCCTGGTTATAGTCAGCAAATTTCGATTCGACCTTCCGTTCAGAAGTTGTTAGGGATGGACAGACACGGACGGACGGACAGGATAAATATAATAGCTACTGATTTTGATCGCTATCACAACAGCTCCCACATGAGTCCCTAAAAATCAAGTATCCCAGACATCTCGATCTTCTACGCTTTAGTCATCTTCAATGCACAGTTTAATATTTTGTTTAATAATTCTTCTTTTCTCTGAATTACTGGTATTCTTTTGTTGTAGGCTCGAGGTGAATGTGAATCGTACAAAGTCTGTTGTCCTGCTCCAGATGCAGTGGCAATTTCTGAACCCCCTGTAACAGAACGTCCGCCATCTTGTGGACGAAGAATTGGACTGAGCAAGAGAGCTGGACGAATCTTAAACACTCATAAGGATCAAGATACACAACTTGGGGAATTCCCCTGGATGGTAAGTTAGTTTTGTTAAACATTAACAAAAAAAAATCAGTCATCCTCAAGCTCCCCATACATGTAGTTAGAGCCTTGAAGTATTAAGTTAGATTCCTATAGGATAAACCTATCCAACACATACATCGGATCGGTTCAGTAAATACGAGAAATGCAAAATTTGCCAATTTTTTTGCAGTTTTTTTTATTAGGGAAATTTAGCATTACCAAATTAGTGAATTATCGAAAGTTCATACGACTTCAGGAGCTTTAAATAAATAAAATAAAAAAAAATAATATTTGCCATTTTCTTTTACAATTTGGAGATAAAGGAAGGCCTTCACCTTCATAAGTTTCAGTATCTTAATTAAAAAAAAAAAAAATGCTTTTATATCTACTTTACATGTGCTCGAAAACTTATCAGTTGCCCTCACTATGAAGTCGATAACGTTTCACAGAGGTAAGCGAACTTCTAGTGGCAAATCACATTTATTCTCGTCGATAACGCGATTAAATATGGCGTTCTGGCTAAGTTACGAAGAGACATTTTGCGGTTTTAGTTTTCTTATTAATATTTGACTCATCCTACAGCAGAGTTGAATAAAAAGAAAAATCTCGAAAGAAGAGACTGTAGTTGATGAAAACACAACAAGGGGCCTGTTTTTGCAGCTTTCGCTGGCAGTTTGATGGAATTTTTCCCGCCGCTAGGTTTTATCGTCAAGTTGTTGCTAAATTTGCTTCAAAATAGAATACACCTTATTTAAAGCAAGTGACAGATTTGAGACAAGCCGTTCGAGAACTTGTAAAGTAGCCATTATTCTTTTTAAAAACAAAACATCAAGTATTTCAGAATTAAACCATTACGTAGATAGCTATTTATAATTAATTAACAAATCTTATTTTCCAAACAGGCTGTCATTTTACGCAAAGGACATTCAGGAGTGAGATATTTTACTTGTGGAGGATCACTGGTTGGGAAACGGACAATCCTCACAGCTGCCCATTGTGTATTGGGGTAATGAAGTATTTTTTTTTTTTTTCACATTTCAGAATATACACTAGTGGTCAATTTATTAGATATATTAACCGTTTACGATAAGTTAAGATAGTCAAGTTATTATCACTGGTATAGATCAACAATCCTAGACCTGAAATTCTGAATATCGAAATGTTGTGAGTGACGTCCAACATAGACCCGAACAATGATTCACGCCAGGTGTAGATGCACGCTTTCGCAGTTGACTCTTGTGTGTGAACGCTGTTACGGTGCAGAAGTGCGTCTACTGCTCTCAAGTAACTTTTTTCTCTTTCGAAACTTTTCAAAATTTTTTCAGTTTTTTTTACTAATTTTCACATAAAATAACTTTCTGTTAAAAGAATATTTTTCCCAATGTTTCATATCGGTTCTATTGGCGATGGGGTGCTGCTGCACACCCCTCACGCGAGTATTATTAGGGGACGTCCATTAATTACGTGAGGTGTTTTTTAAAAAATTTGGATTCCCCCCCCTCCCCCTTGGTGAGATTTTGCCGGACCCCCCCCCCCCGCGGAGATTTCAAAAATTTTAAAAATAAAAAAAAAAAAATGGATATCTTGCTTTAGCAACCAAAAAAAACGGAAATCTTGCTATAATATATATTTTCTCTGAATGAAAAAGTTTACGTGAGATTTTCGTTGACCTCCCCTCCTCCCCCTTGTGAGATTTGGTGAGATTTTGCCGGATACCCCCTCCCCCTTTTGACCTCACGTAATTAATGGACGACCCTTACAGTATACAATCCGTGTTCCGTAAGAATAATAACAATACCATTCTAAATTCCGAAAACTGAAATACATCTAGACCCTAGGATTCGGATGTGGTTTATAATCTAGTTTTAAATCAGACACTGTTTCATTGGAAATTACAAACGGTAAAACTTGAAATTAGAATTAAACTAGGAATATTCACAGCACTCTGAAGCTTCAATAAGTGAATTGATATCAGAATTTGCATACAGATTATTCAAAGGATGAGGAAAAGAATTATGCAAAAAAAAAAAAAAAATGTTACTTTAGGGGGCGCTTTACAGAAAAATGCACGATAAAAACACCAAATTAAACAGTTTATCAACAAAATATTGCTTACGGGACATGCCTGTTTAGCGATGTAAGGAATATTATTGCTCGATGTGTTCCCCATCGCGAAATTGTAAAATTTGCAATCGATGAACATTGTTCAACGGCTATCCCCTGTGATGCTTCGCACATGTGGTGTAATACGGTCCTTTAAGTCTGGCTTATTCGCAACATTTCTGCGATAAACCATATTCTTTAACTGGATGGGGAAAGAATGCCTTCGGTAAGGAATTTCAAGTATTCTCTGAATATTATACTAATCTTGAATCTATACTAGGCCATCCCCCGTGTATACGCGCTTGTTTTTCTATATCATATAGAATTTGGTTAAGTAATGGCCGAGTGCGCCAATCCTCAATTAACTTTGATGGCTGCAGTGTGGATGTAGCTAGAATTAGTGGGGGGTGCTGCTCCAGAAAATTTTAGCCTTTGTTTTAAAATTGTGTGAAAGGAAACAAACATGTATAAAAGAAAATTTATTC
This sequence comes from Thereuonema tuberculata, assembly GCA_023159025.1. Classification (NCBI taxonomy): domain Eukaryota; kingdom Metazoa; phylum Arthropoda; class Chilopoda; order Scutigeromorpha; family Scutigeridae; genus Thereuonema; species Thereuonema tuberculata. The sequence continues at coordinate 28,141 of JAFIDM010077105.1, read as the reverse complement.
AGAAACTTGATAAATTCCTTTAAGTCTGGCTTATTCGCAACATTTCTGCGATAAACCATATTCTTTAACTGGTCCCACAACTAGAAATCACCTGGATTCAGATCCGGAGAATTGTGATGATCAGGCAATTGGAAATGATCGATTAATAATCACCCGGCGATCGGTGAATGTTGAAGCAAATAATCACTTATTGGCCGTAGGGTGAGTCCAATATATCGGGACGCACCATCTTGAACAAACATTGGAGATGAAGTGTTGTCGCTGTTGAAGTTAGGGTTCGACAAAATTCTGGACCATGTCATGATATCTCAGGGCAGTCACAAAACCATTAGGAGTAACTTCTTTGAAGAAGAACGGTCCAATAATAAATGTGGAAGTGAATCCATATCAGACGGTCACTTTAGGATAAAATGTAACGGAAGTTTCTAGAAAACACGGGGATTTTCTATAGCCCAATGCGACAATTCTGGGTTTTAACTGTTCCATTATCTGTTGAGTACCTTCCATACTGTGCCGTAGATTTGTCTAACTGTCGTGAAACTGCAAGTGCACTACTGGCGCCAGAAACTTGAGTCATTGACTGTTTGACAACAGCAGTCACGACATCTTCAACGACTTCTTCAATGACAGCCTTGCACACTCTGCTAGGTTGATCTCCTAAAATCCCGTTTTTCGAATTGACATATCATGTTCCTAAAAGCTTATGCAAACATTGGTCCATAAGTTCTTACAACGACGAAATTCACGAACAGCATCCACTGCATTACCATGTTTTCTTAAAAAAGCTTCTCAATTAAAGCACGTTCCTGTAAAGTAATAGCCGTCGTAGCTGATAAAAGTATAGCAATCACTAATTGTAATCATTTATATATCCAGAACTCTGCTACAATGCTAATGCTTATCGAAATGAGATTGCGCTTTCTTTGATTGCAATGCCAAACGTGCCATTGCTTTCACTAAGTTTATTCGCAATGTTGATAAATGCAAAATTAAAAGTTTAAAATGTCATTTTAGGTTTGTCTTAGTTATTTACCCTGCTTTTTTTTTTCATGTATTTTGCAGGGTTTTTTTTAACTATTTCTTTTTTTTTGCATAATTCTTTTCAGCATCGTTTTTAATAGTTTACTTACAAATTATAGTGACATTTCGCTTATTGGTTATAGCTACAGAGTGCTCTGAATAGGTTAAGTTTAATAATGATCATCTTGCACATTAAATTTCTTATTAAACAGCGTAAGTGAACATAACGGCCAATTAAACTGATACTAAACAGTCGAAAAATACTGTTTTTGATTTTAATAAGCTTTTCAAGAGTGGTGTTGACTTTTTTTTTTGACACGAATTAGTGCTCAGTTTCTACTAATAAAGGCAAATGATTTGAATTTTGAATAAAGGCAAATGATTCTCCATCTTGATCACGTCAGTGGCTTTAGGGATAAGTGACGATGTTTGAACACGTCCACAGCTTTATACAATATGCTTTCCAAAGGTTCAAAACAGCAAAGGGCAGTGTAGACTCTATTTTTCATATTTTCACCTTTCTAGAATATATAGAGATAAAAAAAAATCTAGTAAAAATATTAGAAATTTACGATTTTTAAAATGTTTTTTTTTTTTTTTTCAATTGTTGACTGTACTTCTATAGAATCATCGCATTTTAGAATAAGATTTTCTTTGGCAAATCTCAGTTTCTTGTCTTTTGAACTCTTACAGTGACAGTGAGAATCCTCTGGTTGTACGTCTAGGAGAACACGACATCAAAAATAACAATGATCAATATCCTTATCAGGAGTATAAAGTATCTTCTGTTATACTACATCCCAGATTCAGTGATGAAACGGCACAGAATGACATCGCAGTGCTACAGTTAGCAGAGGACGTCAAGTTCACGTCTATCGTAGGAACCATCTGTTTACCATCACCTGGAGAGATATTTATTGATGAAGATTGCTACGTCGCTGGATGGGGAAAGAATGCCTTCGGTAAGGAATTTCAAGTATTCTCTGAATATTATACTAATCTTGAATCTATACTAGGCCATCCCCCGTGTACACGCGCTTGTTTTTCTATATCATATAGAATTTGGTTAAGTAATGGCCGAGTGCACCAATCCTCAATTAACTTTGATGGCTGCAGTGTGGACGTAGCTATGATTAGTGAGGGTGCTGCTCCAGAAAAATTTTAGCCTTTGTTTTAAAATTGTGTGAAAGGAATCAAACATGTATAAAAAGAAAATTTATTCAGAAACTTGATAAATTTCTTTTTATACAGCACCCCCCCACTAATTTCAGCTATGTCCACACTGCAGCCATCAAAGTTAATTGAGGATTGGTGCACTCGGCCGTAAGAATATTATATTTAAAATATTGCAACGTTTCGGCAATTGTAGTTCTAATTGTCATTTTCGAATTAGAAATAAATAAACGGATCGGAATTAAATAAACAATCTTGAAATTCAAAAAAAAAAAAAAGGTTGAATAAATTCATTATTGATGGGGGGAAGGGGAAAGAAACATAAGTCAAAAAACAATATGAAGTGCGTTGTAGTCCCCGTTGCCTAATGGATAAGACGTCTGACTTTGGATCAGAAGATTGTAGGTTCGATTCCCGTTGCGGACGTTTCATTGTAAAATTTATTTCTTTTTTCCATTCTCACAGGGAATTGCGCTGGACAGACAGACAGAGAAATAAAAGATTCTAGTAATATAGATTATTAAAAACGTGATGATCGGAAGGACTACCAGGTGATTATGATGTGTCTGTTTTTCAGCCAATCCCAAACAAGCGCGCCTCAAAACACAGGTCTTGATTAATTTCCGTCAAAATATCGCCCCAGAGTATTATACAGAGCAATGCTCGAAAAATTATTTTACAGGTTGAAGATTACTTCCAAAAGGAATTGGAAAATGGAGGACTAAAATTAAAACTAAATTTTTGTTTTAAGTTTTGTTTTAAGTGTAATGTAATATTCTTCGTAACCCCTGAGAGAGGCTAGTGCTGACATCTAATCGTCTCGTTATCGTGGTCGGACTATATGTATGTGTGCGCACGACCACAACAATTGAAGTTCGCACGTGTGTTGCCAGGCAACAGGAGTGTTATTGCATTGTCAAGTCTATACACAAAAATGCAAGTTAGCCCGCGCGTTGCAAGGCAATACTATTGTTGCACGGTCAACTCAACTGCGCAAATCTCCGACTGTTACAAATGGACTTTTACTATTATAATGCTTGTAGCTTTTAGAATTTAAACTGTAATTTATTTTTAATTTTAGTTTTTAGTTTACTTGATGCAATTTGTGCTCTTAAGTAAATACAATTGTTCATAAATTCCTATATAAACACACGTAAACAAATAATAAAAATGTGTCCACTTTCTTTTGATAGAAAGAGAGGGAATAAAATATTATAATAATGTATTTATTTTATTTTCTTTGGCATATTTTGGTAAATTATGACATTTCAAAGAGCATTCTTTTGTCAATTAAAGAGATATGTAAGAGATGTTTTTTTTTTTGAACAAAGTCAACATTTGTTTTGGAAAAGGGGGGGGGGTAATGAAAGATATAAGCAGATTTTTTTTTTTTTTATTTCAGTTGGATAGATCAGTGTTTTGGTCGTAGTTTTAACTTTTTAAGTTGAGAGTATTTATTGGGTTGGCCAAAAAGTTTGTTCGTTTTTTTATATGTGCGTTGGCTCTAGTAGCCCTTAGGTGTCTAACATCATTCGACACCATTTTGTTAGAGTGTATTGTGACAGCTGTCATATCAGCGTGTATTTAAAACAAAAACTGATCAAATTGGTGAATTTTGTGTTGCTAATTTAAAATTGAAGATGGTAGAAAATAAGCACCTAAGACCGTATTTTTCCTTGATGACCAGACAAAAACTGATACACCTTGGCTGGGCAGTTCTGAATCATCCGCCGCATTCACCAGACGTTGCCCCTTGGGATTTTCATTTATTTCGTTCTTTACAAAATTCTCTTAATGGACTAAATTCAATTCCCTGGAAGACGCCTAAGGCACCTGAAACATTTGTTTGCTGAAAAAGATATAAAGGTTTTGGAAGATGGAATTATGAAGTTGCTGAAAGATGGCAGAAGATAGTGGAACAAACCGTTGAAGATGTTGTTCAATAAAATTATTGGTGAAAATGAAAAATGTGTCTTTTATTTTTATTTAAAACCGAACGAGCTTTTTGGCCAACTCAGTACATACATCTAAGATTTTTAGATCATAAAAATCCTGGCCTAACTAACGTTTTTCTACTAAATAAGAAAGACAATTGAACGTGTGTGCATCCATTTCAGTTTTTCTACTCTTTCAGATAACACAGGAGAATACCAGTCTACACTAAAGAAAGTCTTTGTACCTCCTTTGACTAAAGAAGAATGTCAGACAAAACTGAGAAAGACTCGTCTTGGACCTTATTTCAAACTTCATAAGGGATTCATGTGTGCTGGAGGAGAGAAAGGCAAAGACGCTTGTAAAGTAAGTGATAATAAGACATAGAGTCGTAATTGTCATTTCCTCATTTTTTTTTTTATCTTATTTGGATTTTGTAATATAGCGTTTAAGCCTTACGTAAGCATTAAAGGTGGTGGGGGGTTCAAGCTTTGTTTATTTTTCTGACAAGGGGGGGGGGGGGGCTGACAGGGGGGGGGGGGGGATCAGCGCACGAAATAGACTTTTTCCTTAATATTTCATGTGCACTTTTATATTTATTTTTTACTAGCTGTACCCGGCATGCGTTGCAATGCCACTCAAAGAAAGAAAGGGCTCGGTGAGAAGGGGCCGTAAATGTAAGGCCCCGGTGTCGCTCGGGGGTGGGACACTTCAGCCTTTGTGTTGGCTTCCTCCCACCCAAGTGTGGTGTCCCTGCCCCAAATAGGAGAGCGAATTTTTCCCTTTTTTGCAATTGACTTACGGGGCCCGAGAAGAGGCCCTAAATATAAGGTCCCGGTGTCGGCCGGGGTGGGACACTTCAGCCTTTGTGTTGGCTTCCTCCCACCCAAGTGTGGTGTGATAGGAGAGCGAATTTTTCCTTATTTGCAATTGACTTGGGGGGCCCGAGAAGGGGCCCTAAATATAAAGTCCCGGTGTCGGCCGGGGTGGGACACTTCAGCCTTTGTGTTGGCTTCCTCCCACCCAAGTGTGGTGTCCCTGCCCCAAATAGGAGAGCGAATTTTTCCTTTTTTTGCAATTGACTTAGGGGGCCCGAGAAGGGGCCCTAAATATAAGGTCCCGGTGTCGTCGGGGGTGGGACACTTCAGCCTTTGTGTTGGCTTCCTCCCACCCAAGTGTGGTGTCCCTGCCCCCCATAGGAGAGCGAATTTTTCCCTTTACACAATATTTGCGTAGTTCTTATTTTCACCACCAGGTGGATATTGGGTTTTTCAGGGCTTTTACCCCTTTTCAACCCCTTTTGGGGGGTGGGTCCGGGTTCTAAGGTAGCCTATCTTTTCCGCAGTGTCCTAAAGAGTAATTCTGCAAAGTTTGGTCCAGATAGGTCAAAGGGCCTAGGAGTGTATAAAGGACAAAGAAACAAAGAAAGAAAGAAAGATACATTCATTTTTATATATATAGATTTGAATCTATATTTGAATTACATTAGAGTTCTTCAAAGACGTCATATTTATAATAAATGAAGAAACACAAAAACGCAGTACTTCTTCTAAATATTTTCAATATTTCAGTTTTCTAATCAAAAACTTTCTTTAGGTACATAAAAATTATAATAGTAAGAAATGAAATGTTTCCCTCCTACTACCGAACAACCACAATTTGAACAAACAATCTTAAAATTTCACATAACAATAACAATAACTAACCTGAACATACAACGCTAGAAATATTACATAATAATTACAATATAAAATGATAATTATTGTTACACCATAACGTATTAATATACACTTTTTTTTTTTATTTATTTTTATTTTATTTTATTTATTTACACAATACAGTCCTACTAGGTTGTACGACAACCTGTTTTGTAGGTGCTGATAAATTGTAATCCTTATCTGTTTATGTACAATAATATTTACAAGTTAAATTACAATAAAAGAACAAACAATTTCATAATGTGAATATTAAAGAGTGAGTAGAGTTAAGAATATAAGTTTAAGAAAGTATAAATTATAACAAAATTTTAAATATATATTTATCGTAATAATTCTTTAAACATTGTTATTATTTAAAAAAGGCTGTTAGGCCCAACACAAGACTAAACAAAACAAACAAATACCTTTTCAGATTCATTTTCATGAGGAGGACTAGAGTATAGCTATTAGTGACATTTAATCCCCCTTTTCCCTCCTTTTTCCTTCCTTCTTTCCCCCTTTTTTTTCTTTCTTTTTCTTTTCTTTTCTTTATAATAATAAATAAATAAATTAATCTTTTATTCTGTTTGCGTACAGTTCTTCAAAATCAGTTTAAATAAATTTAAATTTTTTCTTCAATTTAGCTTTTCCATTCTGGGTCGATCCATAAATTTTTAAAAAGCCCAAAAGAAATTAACGAAGTTAATGAAATTTCTTTTATTTATTTTGTTTTTATTTAATTTATTTATTTTGTTTATATGTTTTTTGTAGGGTGATGGTGGTGGACCGTTAATGTGCGCCAAAGGAGGTGTATATAAATTAGCTGGTATCGTATCGTGGGGTATTGAATGTGGAAGAACAAATGTACCTGGAGTGTACACGGAAGTTGGACAGTATGTTGATTGGATCACCGAAACAGCCAAAGAATTAGAAGAACCAGAATTAGCCTTTGCTTAAGAATAATACAGAACATGATTATAAGACGCTAAGACATTTGGAAGGCAACAATGCTTCAAATACCATACATTTCAAATGGAAGAATTTAAAGACTGTAAATTAAAATTTAAAAGAAAACAAAATGGAAGAATAACTTCAAGATTTGAAAAGTTTAATAGTAAAAACATATCCCGCTATTTAACGCCTCGCTTATCTTAGCTTAATTATAACCTTTCTCAATAACGCAATAAGGCCTTGTTTCATTCCCTTATTTCGTTATATTTTGACGATGGGCCGCTCGCTTCTTCTCTCAATCGACGCCATCTTAATTCGTTCAGTCTATTTATAGAAATTGTTCGTCCTGCATCTCTTACATTTATGCCTATCATAAGATATTACCATATATGTAATGCGTTACCATGTTTTCCGGCGACCAAAAAACATTTGCAAACTAAGTAAAGGTTATGCTTCGCTATTCGACGATTTTCGCTAATCGATGGTGTTTTCATCTCTAACTTATCGGATAAACGAAGTATTCGTCTTTTATTGTCTCTGAAATTATTAAAGGGTAAAGAGTGATAACGAGAAATCTTGAGTCTAGCTGAGACCCCGGGATACATTCCTCATTTTGTGGTTGTCTTTCTGAACGTTTGTTTCTCAGCGGTTACTTATCTGTAGCATATAATTATAATGAGTGTTTTCGGTTAGTAGCTGTTGATATTTAACAATAAAGCCTTTGGAATAAATATATTCAGATTTCGCCCATAATGTTTTACAACAATACGCACATGAACTGCACCCCAGTTGTTAGCTCTCACAATAAATCAACAATGCAATTCACATTGCACAGCTGTTGATTGTGTTGCCAACTTTTTTTAGATAAGCTTCAAGTGGGATAAGCTTCAAACCACTGGTAGATACAGTTCTGTGACATGTTTCATTCGATTTTTCAGGTAAACTACCAAAAGAAACCACTTATTTCGCCCCTTAATTTACCTTCCCAGACTTCCAGCAAGTCTTCATTTCACCCAGGGTACTATATTATGGGCGAAATCTATCGCTAGCCGTAACTCGATACGGAAGCATTTCCGTACCTATGTTTATATAACTTTGTTTCTTTGCTTTTACATGTAGAATGAGCTCCCGAAGTTTCTGCATATATTCGTGAATATATATATATATATATATACTGGGTGTTGCAAAATTCCTATGTAATATTCAAACCACGTGTAGGGGCATGGCTAAGGATCAATATATTCCTAATGGACCCATATCCGGAAAAGCCTCATTAAGGCACTAGGTGGTCCTAAAGTGAGCCTTTCCGAGAGATCATATTCTTTGCTACACGAAATGTTTTATAGGCGAGACCAGGGGTGATATTTTTGTTTGTTTCCAATAAACATGCCCCTACTCGTGGTTAGAATATTACACATGAAGTTTGCAACACCCAGTGTAAATATATATATGTAGTGTTTTATATCTCAGCAAAAGAATCAATAAGCACAACACTGAAAACGCTTACATCTACGACTTAACTACTATTCTCCCGTTTTAGTAACACCCTGTATATTACCTGAGTGTGTGTCATCGATAATGATAGTTATTATGTATAACTAACGATACTTATTACTATTTTCAAACTGTATGGAATTTTTTGCAGTTCTTTAAAAGTGAATTGACTACTAATAAAAATTAATAATAAATTAATCAGTTGTTTTTTAATTTAACTACGGCGCCATCTTATGAGCAAATAGAGTTAAATTATTGGTTTTTTTTTTTTTTTACTTTTCTTCGAGTCATTTATTATTTCATTTTATTGCTTATCACTATTTTAAAAATTACATTATCGCTTTTGAAAAGATTTTTACATTTTTTAAATAAATTAGTAAAAATTATTGCCTTGTAATTGAGATGATAAATCAATTATTTTTTTTCTCCATTTCAAATCATTATTTAGCCCCTGCATTAAGATAAAACTCGCTAACACACTGACGTAATTTTTTACATTACACATTAAACAAAATTTTCTATTATATTACGACGTAAAATTTGATCTCTACATCTAACAACGAAGTTATCCTAAAATTCCCGAAACGAAATGGGAAATTTATTTGTAATTATACAAATTGTAACTTAATTAATCTTAAATTTTTATCTACTGTTAAATTACTTTAAAATAATTTTTTCAAATAACATACATAAATAAATTGAGGCTTTTTATTATTTTTAATAAAATGATATAGTTATTTATAGTAAATAAACACGTTTACAGTAAATAAATCAGAATTTAATTCGATTGCTAAAAAAGAAACTAAGATGATCTGGAAGCTTCTGTTGAGCGTATGTTCGAATTAACGGAAGTGCATTGTTTGCTATTTAGAATTCAGATTTTTTTTAAAAAAATTGATTGAATTTTCCTGATAAAAATAATAAAATTAAAAAAAATTCCTAAATTTTTAATGAGACGTTAGTTTTATTTAGACTAATTCTTTTCTTCATCCATTTCATTTTTTTTTCTTTTCAATTTTGTATATCTATTTGTGTCTGAAATCGAAAACTGTCCTTGTTTTGAAATACCCTCTGTCCGATTCACACGGATCACTTATATCTTTCATTTCGCCAATGAATGCAAGAGAACTATTTCATCAATTGATGGAAGCATCGAACAAATGAACTAAAGTCTCTTCCTGCGAAAGCGGGCACCTACAGCGCAAGAAATCCAGGAAACCTATAATTACCAAACGCATTTCCTGTTTTTCGCAGAGAAAGTATCGCTGTCGCGCCAATAAAAGATGTAGTTCAGTGGAAATTATAATGACTTTGTGGACTTCAGTTTCGCAAGATTCAAAAATAAATGTGTGATAGCGAGTTAATTATTGTATATAAATAGTTAAGAATAAGTCATCCATAATGCAAAACAGTTAACTGACAATACTGTAGGTCACGTTTCACCAATCATAGTACTTATTTTATTTTCAATAT
>JAFIDM010077104.1:0-38558 GCA_023159025.1 Thereuonema tuberculata | reverse complement strand
CTTTGTTACAGATGAGAGCTCTTGCCCTTTTGAGCTTTGTTACAGATGAGAGCTCTTGCCCTTTCTTGGCTTTGTCACAGATGAGAGCTCTTGCCCTTTTGAGCTTCGTTACAGGTGAGAACTCTTGCCGTTTTGCTGATTGTTTCTCAAATCTTTGATCTTCGAACTTGTGATTGGAGTCTCTACTCCGCTGTCTTGGAGCTCCGGACACTGCGGCGGCATTATCCGCCGAGATAACGGCTGAATGGACTGATGTCCTGCTGATAAACTACAGAAGCTACTTGCGGATCAGTCTCCGACGAACAGTGACTGAAGCGCAATCTACTTTTCCTTAAATACAGCAACTAAAATCACGTGAAGGATCGGGGTGCCACGAAGTAACCAGTGTTAAAACACCCTCCTGGCAAGAGTGAGTGCAAACATAAGTGAAATATGTTTCTCATATTTAGGTTATATGTATAATAAAAATTGTTTTATCGCAATCTGCACTTTTTAATTAATTACCTGTTTTAAATTGTTTAAGATGTAACAAGTCAAAGCTTGCTGCAATATGTAAATTACTTGAAATTTTTATATAATATTACAATACTTTTACAAAAGCTAAAAGTTGTTATTACCCATATAATTTTTTTTTAAATTCTGTGTTTAATAATGAACTTTATTTTAATAACAAAGATATTTCTATCATACTGCGTATGAGACTCGGGGGCATTATATAGTCTGCGGAAAGGCCATTTCACTTTCTACTGTTCAGGAATCGTCTTCAGGTCTGAGAGGTAGAGTTGGGAGGGCATATAAATACATGGCTAAAAATGCAGACGAGAGAGAGATAGGTCTGATTGGAAAACCGCAACTATCGCAGTCATCATCCAAACAAGCATTCCCAGTCACTCCTTGAACTGGAATAGAGCCACCATTCTATCTCAACCCTCCACCTATATTTCCAGGAACATTGAAGAATGTCAACAAATTCTCAAAGCGGGCTCCACCTCAGTCAATCGAAATCATGGCCTAGACCTCCACCAAATTTGGAAATGGCTCCTGTACCCTAACGATGATCTCTCTTCGGTTCGCCGAATTTTCCCGCCCAACTTAACCTTCCCGCCAACTTCCATTTTCCCGCCAAAACCTACGCTACCCCGTTCCAATCAGACCTATTCTCTCCCGTCCGCTTTTTAACCATCTATTTATACGCCCTCCCAAATCTATCTCTCAGACCTGAAGTCGATTCCTGAACATTAGGACGCGAAAGGCCTCGTTTATCTTCCTTTCAACGATGTGGAAAATACACCAGGGTCTCATATGCACTGACTTCGCCCACAATCATATTAAGACTACATTTATATCATAAATTACAATTTTCGATAAATAACATCATATTACTATCTTTTAAAGCAAACTCAAATGAATATTTTAAAATTCAAATTTACGTTATAATTTCAATGAAGTAAAGACTACATGTACATGTCTTATTAACTATTACGATAAAAAAAAATTGAAACTAAAGTAATTTGCAATCGCAGCATTTCATTGGATTTTGTATTTAAAAAAAGATAATTTTGATTGATTTGATTCCTATTTAACATTAGAAGCAATTAAAAATTTAAATGTGATAGCTGTGATTGCGTTGATGTAGAGAATACGAAAACTTCTTTAAGAGCAAATGAAAGGCATCTTGGTTATTTAAAATATATATATATATATATATGTATAGTGCGATAATATTTCATTTTAAAAAAATTCAGAAACGTTTTTACAAAATTATTGCATTTCCTAAAATTTAGTGTCGAAAGTATTTTTCATATTTCCTGTAATTCATATTCTGTAGAAAATACATCTTAATACTACAAAACGTCCTTGTTCTGATGGAAAGACGTTTGGTAAATGTTATTCAACCTGTATTGAAAAGAAACTGAAGCAACAGTTGCCCTGCAGGTAAGAAACCTTTTTTTCTTCTTTTTCTAATTTAAGTCAATAACAAAAATATAAATAAACCAAATTATATACTAACAATGTTTACCATAATATAAAAACACCTTTAATTTTCACGATATTTCATCCTTCTTTGTGAGAGACTTCATCAGGTGGTAACAGTATAATTTCCACTATATTTCATCTTTCTTTGCGAGAGACTTCATCAACTGGTAACAAGAGGACAAGAAACTATTCTTCTACCTCTCCATTTCTTTATATTCTGTCTGTCTGCACTATATTTATATTCTGTATGTAAGCTTTGTTAATATATCCTGTAAATAACATTACATTCCTAGAAGTCCATAATATAAACAACTCCTATAATTTCCACTATATTTCATCTTTCTTTGCGAGAGACTACATCAACTGGTAACAAGAGGACAAGAAACTATTCTTCTACCTCTACATTTCTTTATATTCTCTCTCTCTGCACTATATTTATATTCTGTATGTAAGCTTTGTTAATATATCCTGTAAATAACATTACATTCCTAGAAGTCCTTAATATAAACAACTCCTATAATTTCCACTATATTTCATCCTTCTTGGCGAAGGACTTCATCAAGTGGTAACACAGGACAAGAAATTCTTCTTCTACATTTCTTTCCATTCTCTCTTTGCACTGTAGAGAAATGTAGAGGTAGAAGAATAGTAGAAGAAAAGTCCGTCGCAAAGAAGGTTGAAATACCATGGAAATTAAAGGAGTTTTTATATTAAGGACTTCTAGTAGTGTAATATTATTTACATAATATATTAAAGAAGACTATAAAGAATACAAATAAAGTGCAGAGAGAGAATGTAAAGAAATGTAGAGGTAGAAGTTTCTTGTCCTCTGTTACCATCTGATGAAGTCCCTCGCAAAATCAAAATTTGTTGGTCATGTGATTAGGCATAACAGTTTTCTAAAATTATTTTGGAAGGGAAAATTATAGAAAACAAGATAGTTAATGCTTTTAGACAGTGTCAAAAGCAAAGCGGCCCCATAATATGCACAATTTTATAAACAACATTTTGAGCGAGACCGTTCTTTATGCAAGCTTCTCGCTTTTCATCAGCATTTCGTTTTTCCGCACGTCGCCACAATCACATTTATAATGCAGCTCTACAACCATCATAACCCTGACACTACACACAACAATTGCGCCTTTTGTATTAGCAACATTCACATTCATAATAATAAGGAAATTAAGACAATACCAGGTTTCTTGGTTTTTAGCAACCCATTATTAGCAAAACACTTATTGCAGTTTGCCTCTAAAACCGCTAGAGGAAAGCTCTTGCTTTTATGCTGTCTGGATGGAACACTTATGTAGCGGCCAAACAGTTAGATATATTCGCATGAAACCTTTACCATTGTGTTCAGCATCAAAAAGTAGTTGACCCCGTGTAAAAAATCAGACGTCTACGACCACTACCTGACCCTCCCAAGGCGTTGCCTTTCTTTTAAAAACGCCTTGGGGGGGGGGTCAGAGAGTGGTCCTAGAGGTCTGATTTTTAACACTTGGTTACCTACTTTTTGATGCTGAACACAATGGTGAAGGTTTCATTCGAATATCTCTAACCGTTTGGCCGCTACAGAGTGTGATAGACAGACAGGATAAAACCAAGAGCGGTCCCCTAGCGGTTTTTTAGGCAAGCTGTAACCTTGGGGCCGCTAAAAAGGGCAGAGGAAGGCCTAGAAGAAATCTAAAACTCATCTATTTTTAGATGAAACAAAAGGGTACTGGACTTCCGAAGTTATTATCAGTTAATGAGAACTGCTGAAGATAGAAGGACATGGTTGCAGAGATAAGGCGATGCCTTTAGTTCCTGACTGTTTCTGATACGGATCGGAGATTTGACCAAAGATTTGAAAAGAAGAATCATGGCTTTTGAAAGAATTTGTTATCGGAATATTTTGGATGGGTGGAAGAAAATAGTAATAAAGAATTATATAAAATGATAGATCTGAGAGAAATCTACTACTGATAAATCTGAGAAATCAAAAGGTTATTAATTGGAAACTTAACCTCTTCGGATACATCTGTGGAATGAAAGACGATTGTAAAATTAAGACATTATTTGGGATATTGAAGGAAGCGTTAGCAGAGCCAGACACTATCATGAATGGATTGCAGACATAGTGTTTTGGTTACCAGACTGGAATAACTGAGTCACCTGGCACTGCGCTAAAAAAAATGGAGAGAATTGTTGACCCGACAATCAGACATCGATAGACATTAATCCCAAGATTGTCCATTATGATGATGGTTTCGTATGATTTACATTAGTCCGTCTTAGACACTTTAAGTAAACCGAATTTTTTTTCAGAAAACAAAAATATTCTTAGTGGCTGTATAACGAAACTATTGAATTTGAAAATAAAAATGCATGGTGTTTTAGTTTTTTATCGTTTTCATGATTTTAAAACTGTGGGGTACAGAGTGATAATATGTAGGTTTTTTTTTCCACACACTAAGACACTTGTAATAAAATTTTCAATAGATTTATTGAAAATGTGAATCTACGGAAAACCTGTAATTCGTGTCACAGAGCAATAAATTGAAAATGATTGAAAATATTTGTCAGTTTTCAAAATCGCACATTGAAGTAAAAAATATACTATAGTTTAGTAAAATTTTTTTTTTTTAATTTTATGGAATTTCCAAAAAAAAAAGTTGTCCACAGAAGGTGATTCGTCACTTCCGTGGACTGTCACAAGCTACAGTTGGATAGCTTCTAAAGATCCAAACTGCTTTATTTTTTAATATTTTTAAAATAATATATATATTGTGAAATCAAAAAATACTTAAATTTAACATAATATTGAGTGATTTTTTTTTTCGAATTATCAGTAAAATTTTTTTGCAACCTCAAGTCTTGTCACAAGGTTTAGCCATCGCTTTTGGAGGCATTCCTAAACTTTCTAAAAAATCAACCCGATGCGCTAGTTGTCTTCCATTTCACTTAAAAACTGAAGTTTACAAGGCGATTTTGGATTGGGAAGTGATTTTATTCGTCTGAGTCGTACATTTGTCAGGAAAATATTACTTTTTTATTCATTTTTCGTAATTTGCACAGCTCATCCCATCACTTCTGTGGTCTTGTTTAAAACCTAATTTTTCTATGGAAAAATTGATTATTTCTAGGCATAATAATTGAAATATGGTAAAATTATTATTCTGAATGACACGCGTTCCCAACCTCAAAATGAAGAGCACATGAAACATAAGTATTCGTCACTTCCGTGGACATCACTTCCGTGGACATTTGGGGTCCATGGAAGTGATGATCATCAACAATAGAAGATACCATGTTTTTCACGAAGACTTGTCTTTCACTTCCGGTCTTTGTTAAATGCCAATAAAAATTTTTACAATTATACAAATATATATAATATATGAATATGTAATTATATATTTACATTTTTGTAGACGTTTAAGATTGACAGTCTGTTTCATTTTTATTTGACATGATTTCCTCTATTTGATAAAAATAGTTTATGAATATTTATGAATATTTATATTATATTATATTTATATTTATGAATATAATTCATAAATTATAGTCTTCTATTTATTTATTTCATAGTTTTTCCCACGTAAATTCACTATTTCGAATATAATTTATATTAAAATTCGACATCGTTATCAACACAAGTCCTTCTGTGGACATAGCCTACCATCACTTTTTTCTTTTTTTTTTTAAATAACCAAAATGCGTTGACCTGAACCACATATATCATGGATGTAAGAACGTCAAAAGCAATCATCTTAATTTTTTTGAAAAGGAATTCTTGTAATTTAAAATCTCAAAAATTTTTGACTGAAATTGCAGTTTTTCAGTAGATTCACCCACATATGATTAATAAAATACTTGTTAATAAACAAGCTTAGTTGTATAGTTGTTTAGTTCTAATAAATAGATAGATAGGTCTTCTAGTTCATTACCAATCAGGTAAGTAAGCAGTAAAGTTCTTCTTGCACAGTAAATTCTAAATTCATAGAATAGAACTTCCGAAGTATCTATTTGATACTTAATTTCTACTTTGATAATAATAACAATAGTTGTCGACTTGACAAGCACTTTTATAGATTAAATAAACTAATAATCGTTGCACTGGTAACTACTTTCAAATTGTTTTAGTAAGTGAATAATTAATGATGAAACACAATGTTCAAATTACTATATATATCGAAGCACTAATTGTCTGACTTCCCACATTCTTATTAAAAAACACACAACAATTAAAATCTAAAATACATTACATATCCGGGATATTTCGGGTTCTTACACAGCTAACCCATTTTCAACCTAATATCTTTTATTTAAAAATTATGTCTTTTTATATAACATTAATGGTAATTTTAACCAATCAAAATTCAGAAAACCAATTTCTCCAAGGGGAACATCCATTTCTGTGACGTATCTTCGCTAACGAAATGCAATATAATTAATGTTCACTTTCTACTCGAAGTTAATTTATTCTACTGTCGATAATGGCTTTAAATTATTCTACTCGAATAATCTTCCACTTTATTATAGGAATCTTCTTCCAGATATCCTCGACAGACGCTTGTCGGATATTTCAGTTCCTTCCAAATAATATCGTTTCACTTCGCTCGTTCTAGTTGAATCGTCTTAATTCAAACTCCGCAGTTTGTCCCTTACTTTAATTGAAATAAAGATTACTCACAGTTTCTATCGAAGTTCTAGTTGAATCGTCTCAATTCGGTTCCTATTCACTTTTCTGCGTAGATTCAAGACGCACACCTTGGTCTTCAAAATTCGCTCCGTTGATTCAGCTGACTTCGTCTTCCCATGATGCACCACTTTCGATTCTCTCGACATCGTCTGCTATCCTCGGGAATGTCTCGACTTCTCTCGCACTGCGGACATAACGGCTCTCCTGTTCATTGGAATTTTCCGACTGATCCAAAACGAGGCAGCGCCTATCTTTTTATCAGTTAATACTGCTGACGTTTAGTTATGCAAATTTTAATTCATAATATATTTAATTTTGCTTCTGTTGAATTATAAATTAGGATTCAAGTCATCCTAAAATTTTATTTTAAATTACTTTTAAATAATATTAGTAGTTATACTCAACAAAAACAATGAAAATAATGCAGGAATTTTTAGAATAACATTTTAAGAAAAAAGTTTTTAAGTTCTATCTAGCACTTCTTGTTTTTTTTTTTTGTTAGTTTAAATTTGAAAGATATAAATAAATTTATTGAAATATTTTACTATAAATCTATCCTAAATGTATAAAAATGATAGGAATTTATTTTTAAAAATATTGAAGGAAATGATTTTCTTAAATGTTCTACTTTTACATCGAGCTGCCACTTATTAAGATAGTTCTACATTTACCGGCATATCGACTAAGCCGAGAACTAAGAGGATGCATGTGTTTCAAAAATTTTTCTAAAACTTATCAGTAATTTTCAGACGTCTGAAAACGATTTAATAGTTGTATTGTGCTGAATTGCTTTGTTATTCTTCTATTTATATTAGATTGCCCTTTATGGAAGAAGACGTACACCTGCCATCTTGTGAATCTATTGATAACTACACTGGACTCATGACAACTGCTTACAACATTTTACACAATGCAAATGCTAGTAACTGTGGTTGTTCACCAAAATGTATTCAAACTTATTATTCAGTGAAATTTCCCGATATTATTAGGCGGGGTAATACCCTTCATATAGCTTATATCTTTGCTTATTTTCCCACTAATAAGTTTTTTGAAGTTCATGAATATATTCGTTCCAATGTATATACTTTACTTGGAACCATTTGTGGTAATCTTAATTTATATTTGGGATTTTGTCTATTTCATGCATTCGAACTTTTAGACTTAATATATTCTTCCATTTACAGGAAAATATTCTAAGAAATAATTATAATTCTACTGATACAAATTAATAAATTATAGTTATGTACAACTTGTTTTCAAGAAAAAGTTTATAAAAATAATTGCACGCATATCTGCTTAGTTAATGTAAGAGGCAAATATTTAGCTCTGATCACTAATGTATTGAAATTTATTTGATAAAAATAAGTACATGAAAGCATTCCATTTCTATTTTTAAGTATAATTGTATTGTAGTGCCCTTTTCGAAATAAAAAGAATACTGAAAACCTTAATAAATTAATAGTGAAGTAATTTTAATTTGTTTTAGCATGTCATATTCGCATGTCCAAAACTTCAGGACAGCGACATTTATGCATATATAGAGAGAACTGTTTTGAATGCAGACACATATTGCAGACAAATATGATTTATTGCCCGTCACCTAATACGGGATAATACTCAACAGTTTGGGAATTACAAATAGCAATAGCAAGCACGTCGTTTGCAGAAAAGTTATATATGGCAGTTGGGCATTGGTGGAGAATGGAGGTCAATACCCAGGAACGAACCTTAAATAATGTATCAATGGAAATAACCAATCAAATAAAATATAGTTTGTTTGCCATCTTTCTAACATATTTTCACTTACAGCACATGGAACAAGTTATTCATACACTTAAGTCTATGGATTAAGTTCATGGTGTTTGATCATTAAAATCTTGCCACTATCATATAGGAAAGCCTATCTCTTAACAGTTCACTTGTCTAGGCTGTAGAAATTTTGAGATTAAAGGCACAGACAATATACGCAAAACGCTGCTTGAAGTATATTTGAAAACTTTCGTTCTTTTTTTTCACCAACGCTTACTAAGAATTAGGAACTTATAATACAGCAAAATGTATGGGTGTACTGTAATATTATGTGAATAAAAAATGAAGTACTCTGCCTATTAAAGGAAACGTTTACATTAATTCTAAACTAGGTTTTACGTAGAAAGGTGGGTGGGGGAGAAAAAATAAAGGAGCAAATCATCTCTTCGAATTAGATTTGTAAAAAAGATTCATATATCATGTAAGAATCAATTCTCAAACATCTAATTACCCAAATACAACCGCAACTTAGAGCGGATATACTGTAGATAATAAATATGTAAACATTGTCCCAACATAGCTTAACTATTTTAACATAGTTAACATAGATACTATGTTAACATGGGCAATATCTGAGTGTCAACCATAATTAAATGTTTGAAATCCTGTTGACAAAAAATTTATTAATCGGGAAAAAAAAATAAATACAAACATGTTTTAAAGTTTTGTTTATCTTAACAGCCTACTTTGTAAATCAATGTACTACATACTTTTAAAAAAACCAACTTTGAAAAAAAATAGTTAAGGTATGTAAACAACATTGTTACAAAATGGACAAACTATCTTCATATTCAAATATATCAGACAATCAATTATTCATGGTTAT
The DNA here is from genome assembly GCA_023159025.1 of Thereuonema tuberculata. Lineage (NCBI taxonomy): Eukaryota > Metazoa > Arthropoda > Chilopoda > Scutigeromorpha > Scutigeridae > Thereuonema > Thereuonema tuberculata. The sequence goes on along the minus strand of JAFIDM010077104.1, from coordinate 29,265 downwards.
CATTGAAAAATTACACTTATAAGAATGTTAGATTTTATCTCGTTCAAATTAAGATTTAACATATGACTGGAAACCGTTAAACTATTGCTCTATTGTGGACTCATCTCACTTGTTATAAGGTTTCAGTTGTTTAATGTAAATTAAATGTAGCATACTATTTTTAAATCCAAACCTACTCAACGTAATATCATTCGATGAATTTACTTGTATCCACTTGTTCTGAATTTTTTGTCTAATTAAAATATTCTGAATTTAATATTCTGTTTGTTTTTGTTTTTGTAAAGAACCGATTACATTCTTCAAACCAAGATTTAAAACTAAAGTTGATTATTCCAAGTAGAATTTCAAGTGAATGAATATTTCATTATTCCTCCTTTCTTAATCATATTCAGAATATTCTTTCTATCTCAATTTTCAGAACAAAGGCTTAGAAAAAGTTGTTCAAAACTACTAGGCTATGATATTACACAAAAACATTAAGATATGTCGAAAAAAATTAAGATATGTCGAAAAACATTAAGATATGTCGAAAACATTAAGATATCCAGCTTATATTTTTCTCAGTCTCATCTCTAATTTTTAAATTCAACATCTTAACTTAATTCAACATCGAACCTAACCTAACAAATAGATATAGTTGTAGAAGTTTGTTTCGAAAGAAAAATATAAATCCCTGCAGACTCTAAACTCTGAACTCTATTGCGAAGAGACAAAAACTCCAATAAAAAAACCACAACGAATCATTACGCCTTAACAAATCGAGATATCACTTTAATGATCATCGTCATAACCTGTCCATCAGATGAATGGAGATTGAATCTCCTATGGGATAAAACTCCTTGAGTTCCGTTAGCTTTTGAAGTCTTTTCGTCAAGATAATCAAATATCTTTTCCTAACCCAATATCGGGCATTAGGAAAATGATCTCTACATCGGATTTCTTCCATTATTTGTTGTAGTCTTCTCTTTTCATCTCAAACGCGCTTCTAATTAGTTTTTACTTCACGTGGATAACAATAACAAGGAACTTGAGTGCTGTTAGAATCAATTTAACATTCCTGGACTGAAATAAAAGTATTTTTGGAAATTACTGTTTTAAATAATTTTATAAACTAACTTTACTAAAGTAAAAGGAAAAAATTATTCAACACTGCAAAATACTTTAAAAAAAGTAAATATATAAAATAACCATTATTATAATTAGATATATTTACAATAAGCTATTAAATTAACACACTAAAAATAAAAATAGAAAAATATAATATTTAGGCAATTAAAATTACGAACTTCCTGTTTACTGTCCTCCAGATGAAAGTTGACCGGCGGAAGTTTGAACTGCGGAGCCCTTCCGGTAGCTGATTATGTTTTCCTGTCACAATGGACGCCGTCGTCTGTTTTCACTGAGAAAGACATGTTGATAACGCCAAATTAAAACTTCTCTCGACTATTTAGCGTTATTTCAATACCAGTTGCTAACAATAAGTATTTATATAAATAAATAAATATATATAATTTATAAATACAATGCTCTTTTGCAAAGTAACAAGCAATTACCGTAATGGCGGCGTCCTGTCATAAAATCAGACGGAAGTGCCTGACCAGACTAATTGATCATACATGCGCAGATCTCACAAAAACAGGGCGGCCATCTCTCATTTGGAGGACAGTAGGCGTCAACACCGAGAGAAAAGGCCTCGGGGCAGATTTGTAACGTCATTCCCAGCAAAATAAGCTACACACTCTGGTGTGCAAGAAAGGTTTTTATTAAAATTGCAGATGTATTTCTGTATCTATTTATTTTTTAATTTAATTTTTTTCATTTTTGGTCTTGCAGCCAAATCATATTTGTCTGAAAGAAGCTGAATTCCTTGCCGCCGAAACAAAAAAATTATATTATGTAATGATGGAGATCCATTAATCATATTATTTCGGCATTTTCATGAATTTTGCCGATCATTCAAAATCAATAAAAGAATAAGAAAAAAAAATAATTACCATGAGGGATAAACAGAGAAGAGTACTGTAAACCATGTACATTTACATTCGATTACTGACAAATAATAGTGTATGATTCTAGATGTAGTGAAATACTTCGTATTGTTTGTATAATTTGTAATTGGGTTGAATGGTGAGAACCTGTACTTGAATAATTTTTGTTAATGACGAAACATTCTAATCCATTATAAAATATTCAAATCTCTCAAAAGAACTGTTGAGAGAAATCGAATGGAAAAGGTTTAAAAAAATCTGAAATTACAATGTAGAAAGTCGCAAGCAATATCGAACCGAAAATCACCATCTAGCATTAGATCATCATATAGTCAAAGGGTGCGTCTATAAATAGTAACCACAAACCGTTACTATTTATAGACCGTGGTTTACTATTTATAGACGCACCCTTTGACTATATGATGATCTAATGCTAGATGGTGATTTTCGGTTCGATATTGCTTGCGACTTTCTACATTGTAATTTCAGATTTTTTTAAACCTTTTCCATTCGATTTCTCTCAACAACCGTGGTTACTACCCTCCTAGTAACCAGGCCGTCTATAAAGTCAACCGGTTACTCCAGCCAACCAGCAACCTCGTCTACAAACACCAACCAGATTTGCGGTTGCAGAAACCGTGGTTACTTTTTTGTAACCAGGCTCAGAGCTGGGTAACCCATTCGTAGCAGCCGACAGCAGAGTTTATGAAAATGTATTTGTTTGGCTCAAGTAGTAATTGAAATAACTAGAGCAACACAGTTGAGCAGATGAAAGAACCCAACCCACAAAGATCAAATAGATTTCTGACTTGTGTGTTGTACGAGTATAATATGTTCTGACATAAAAGCAATGTGCATGACTCAAGAAGAATGAAAAGATGATATAGAAAATAAATTGTTGACTGAGCATATAACATCTTATTATTCCACAACAATGGATGATACCGAATTGTTTACCAAATGATATCCTGGAACAGCTGTTTCACGCTCGATGGCGATCATCAGGCAGGACCTGTCACCAGTAAACAACGAGGTCTCCGTACTGAGGCTAATATGAATGATCGTCGGAAGCGAAGTGGTGCTAAAGAAAAAATGATCAATAATAACTCACTACTTAAAAATTAGCAAAAAAAAAATCATGTGCCAGCAGTGCGCCGACCTCAATGATTTTTTTAAAGAATAAACATTCAATCTGCGCATTGAATTATTAATAAACAACAATGGGCGAGATCAGCGTTTGATAATTTTTTTCTTCTGAGGCACCATTGATCTTCCGATGTTCATTCTTATTATTTAACTTTGTACATTTTTCTTCCTTGTGTTTTGTTTCTATTTGTAGGCTCATCATGATAATTACAAGACCTGTTGGACAGATTTCCATAAAATGTTGGTACATTGCTTATTTCTAATCCAACCGAAAAGATGAACACAATAATTATGGTCTCCCCATTCCTTCAAACTGACCTCCCAACACTGCATTCTAATGATAGCTAAGCATATATCTACTGTAATAATCTATTATGTTTTTATTTTAAAATCTAGTATAATGCAATTACAAAAATAAGTTATGTTGGATTTTAAAAGTTACATCATAATTATGGGATTTTTCTGAAATACCTACTCACAATTTCTGGCAAAAAAAGTGTTCTAGATTTTTCTGACTAGTTCTACTGTCACCTTCCACTGCAATCATTTTCAGTCTCTTCATTCCTTCTTGGCTGAAGGTTTTTCGATAACAAAAGTGGAACAAATTTACTTTTAACAAACGTCATTGAGTTAGTCCTCTGCTATTCTCTCCTAAAATCAGGTTGTGGTACCTTCAGAAACTAAGGTAAATACAAAAAAATACACATTAAAAATAAAATAACGAAAATTCATATACTAGCCTACGCCAGCCTTGATGAATTGTTCATGCACAATTAGATAAAGCGCCTAAAAATATATATAAACAAATTAAAAGGTTGACACCCAGTGTTTTAGTAAGTGGTAGAGGCTAGCACGTGAATTTTCTTTATTTTATCTTGTGTATTATATGCATTTTTGGTTTTTAGTTTAATTATAACAAAAATCAAAATATTTATCAAAATGCTATCATTTTTGAACACTTACTGTAATTGGACAAAACACTCCGATATGTGAGACAAGAAAAAGAAGAGACATAACGGAATGCATTACAAGTTATGAAATAATTGCCTCTCCCACTCTCGCAGCGTGGGGGTGGGGGGTTAATTCACGTGTCATTGGATAGCATTTTGATAAATATCAAATACGTCTACATTTTTATTTCTCTGATTTCATATGATTTTTTTATTTCTTGGGTTGACACCGAATATTTTGTGTAATTTTTATTCACTTAGTTTAATTCCTTCTTTATGGAGGGATTTATATTTCCGTCAGTGTATTTAAATAGCTACAAAATTTCAAACCAGTAAGATTTATATAGAAAGACAGACGGACAGAAACACGTTAATACCTAACAAACAATTGATTAAATTTGACCGATTATTTTCGTTATTCTTATGTCCCCAAGGTTACTAAATAAAAGTGACATTTAGATTAATAATATGATTAGTTCTTAATTTCTATAGAAGAAATTTAACGAGTAATGAATATATATACGAAATCATCAAAGGCACATTAAATTAATGAAACTCAAAACTTCTTTTATTTCTTCACACGTCTCCAACGCGATATTTCGAAAATCCGATCATTATTAGCAAGCATTATTTATTTTATTTTCAAGCATTAAATAAAAATACATTAAGGGAAAAAGAATCAGCTTCCTTCTTTCCCAAAAAACAGAAAATAAATGACAATCAGAATTTTAGATTCTCAATTAACAATACAAGAGTGACACGCTCATCATAAAATGCTTCAAGCGTGCAGCATTATTACAATAATAATTTTTTTGAAAATTTGAAATTTAAATAAATTTCTACACTTATTATTTTTTAATACATAATTTTCTTTTTTCTGAGGCAATTTCCAAGTCTTTTACTCCTGAAACGATTATTATTATTATTAAAAAATAATAAGTTTAGAAATTTATTTAAATTTTGTGGAATAAACTTGCTCACATTTAGAAAATAATTTTAGCAGAGCGGTTAAATAAAACACCAGATGAAGTTAAACGAATAGGTGTAGGTGGATGTAAAAATGTTTTGTTTCAGATCCTATCCTAGTAAGAAATACTGTCAATTAAAGGTAATGGTTCAATGAGCATAAACAAGTAAACTAGAATTAAATACTTTTAATTCTTTGATTAAATGCTATACACTAGTTACATGTATATTTCTTCTTCCTAGAAATGGTTTACTACTCTTTTACAATTAACGTAATCGCTTTAGCTTAAAAGTCTCTCTTAATGCGATAATGCCTTTCACTGCATGTAAATCGATGTACTTTACGATTATTAAATGTTCTTGTGAAATTAGCAAATCAATATTCACGAAGTAAAAGTCTTCACTTATCTTGAATAGTTAAATTGTCTACTTGTATCCTCTTTAAGAACTTTAACTATGTCTTCTTTGTTCGTGATTTATACAAATATGTCCTGTGTATCAACAAGAAAAATATGACTTACTTGCAGCCTTCAATGCGGTGTTTAAATATGACCTTACTTTGCATATATACCCATTGGATCTCGTCGTTGTGAATAATCTTCTAAACATATTGTATCACTAACAAAATGGCGTCGTTCCAATCGCTGCTCATCGAATGATGTAACGTCTCTACTTATTTGCTGAAACATATAATACATTATGATTAATAAATTTATCTCTTTGAATTCTTCTTATTAATCATAGCTTAAAATCAACTCTTAATGTTCAGATATTCGATTGAACCTGTCTCCAAATACTATTTTAGAGAATTGTATTTCACTTGATTATCGCCATCTTTTTATTCCAACGGCTTTCGCTTTTTCTTGCATCTCCTTGGTTTCACAGAATCCAACAGTCCAATCACGTGTCAACTATATAATGCACGGAGCAATTGTTTCCGATGACTTCTGGTGATTGTTTCTTTACAATAGCAATGCTTCAATTGTTTCCATTGTAAGTCAAAAATCTGTTTGAAGAAAATGTTCTATAATTTCATTTCATGACGGGGATTGCACTGTGGTTTGGTAGTAACCCTTTCTTGATTTTAACCACAAATTTCAAATTTTCAAAAAAATCATTATTGTAATAATGCTGCACGCTTGAAGCATTTTATGATGAGCGTGTCACTCTTGTAATGTTAATTGAGAATCTAAAATTCTGATTGTCATTTATTTTCTGTTTTTTGGGAAAGAAGGAAGGGCTGATTCTTTTTCTCTTATGTATTTTTATTTAATGCTTGAAAAAGAAAATCCGATCAGGATTTTCGAAATATCGCATTGGAGACGTGTGAAGAAATAAAAGAAGTTTTGAGTTTCATTAAGTAATGAATATAGTTTTCATGTTCTAATTTTTACTTAAAACTCGATTTACCAGTAAACAATCGTAAATAATTATATGAAAGCAGCTTCAAATAACACGCAAGAATGACCTAGTCATATCTCACTCAATGTTGAATTATGACGATGTTAGCTATGCCACTTTATTGTTGAAAATTACAATAGTAACTCTTTGTTTACGTAACAATTCAAATAATCTCGCTTGTATTATTGAAATCTCGAATAAAGCGAGAGGAAGACGAGACTTACATTAAAGGAGATTCATGATTCATACATTACATGATTCGAAATTTGTCGTACGGGAAAACTATCAAATTCAAAGTAAGTCTATTTGCATTAATTCAGTAGTTATTATCCATATTTGAGTTTAGAGATTTCCTGTTTAATACTCTTACATTGTAATTTTTAAGATAACTTGATGCAATAAAATAGATAAGATGTTTTCTTTGATAGGCCTAAGTTAGGCTTTGTCAGGATTTTGGGTTTCATTGTAAAGTTATTAATGAGCGGATATTATTTATTATTCTCAATTTATAAAAAAAGCCAAGCGTTATTCTTAATTTCGCTTAAGAAAACTTTTGCTTTATGTTACTATGTAGAAAAGACGTAACAAACCAAATTCAAATTACGTTCCAAAATTTTCATAAACCTTAAAATTATCTTTTTTTTATACATAATCTTAGAATATTTATCGAACTTATAATTTTGTTTCACGATTTGTATTATTTTGAAGTCTTATGATTGACTATGTTTTTTTCGAAGAATTCTTCGTTTCTTGCTTTAAAAAAAAAATTCAAGTAAATGTTATTTGTACGTGTTTGTAAATGACAAACAAAGTAAGAAAAAAAATTATATTTTTCATTTCTAAGTTTGTACATTTTTTTTATAAATTCCAGCCTTTCATTTCTTAAAAAAGCTTTTCGGTTTCAATCATATTACTATATGTATATTACTATTTTAGCAGTTTGGATCTGAAGAAGGAGTGGGACATGATACTACATAAATCCTTTTTTTAAGGGATTTCCCCACTCCGGGATGAGATTATCTCGTTATTTCGGCCCAGTGCCTCCGGCCTTCTTCGGGAGATGTATTTATATAAATTAATTGCATAACGGTGGGCGCATATCTAACAACTTCCGTTGTTAGTTTTTCGGCTGAGTTGTTGATTCCGAGCAATGGTGAGCACATTGCTAGACTGGGAGGACACGGGAGGGGACAGTGAAAGCGAAGTCCATTGGGAACAATTTTGTAATTGCTTGGAGGGGGGGGGGTGCATGGGGAGATGGAGAACTCAATTGGTTCACTTTGACTTCAAAAACACCAGTTGTACTGGGAGAATAAGATATTAAAACAGCAATAATAATCATAATGGAATGGAATGGAGTTCATTGATCCCCCAGGATTGGGTGCCAAAGATGGTTAAGAGGATCTTTGTCGCTGTTCAGTGGGTTCGGGGTTTTCAGGATCCGGTGCGTCTCGAAGAAGTTCATTCTGGAAAAAGTCGTTCGTAGGTTGGATGACTCTTGCTGCACTCCATGATGGGCTATGTCCTGTATCAGTGGTGTGAGAGCTGTGCTTTTTCTTTTTTAGCCGGACGTCATCTCGGTACTGTTTGAGGCGGATTGCAAAATTTTTCTTGGTCATCCCGATGTAGGAGGATTGATGAAAATCTGGAACCCTGAGACCCATCGTCTCTGCTACAAAATCCCCCTGCTACAAACTCTCCCAATTCCTTTCCCGAACCCTCCAAAATTTTTCCCGAGTTTCCCAAATACCTGCAAAAATACCCACCAATTTCTTCAAACCATCCAGAAGATTCCAATATCTTCGATTGACAAACTATACAGCCTGGACGTCAATCGAACTTCTTTTTATTAACGTCCCCAGAGAAATCCCCTTCCAAATTTTCCGAAAGAAGTTACAAAATCTTCATCTTAACTCCATTTTCATAGAGGATATGATGGAAGCAGTTTCATTCTGTATCACTCACACTTATTTCCCCTACGACAACAAATTCATTCTTTAAAAGGAAGGGTTATCCATGGGTTCATCTTTACCTCCTATTCTTGCAGAAATCTTTGTTGACCATCTGGAAACCAAATTATTCAAAAAACGGGCATACAAACCAAAATTGTAGATTAGCTACGATGATGACACTTTTCATCGTCTGGCCACACACGGAAAGACAGTTCCAGATATCTGTATTTCACCTGAAGCCAAGAATTACAGTTTCTTTTTTGGAAAAAATAAAAGACACTTTGTATATGATCTTTGATAAAGTCTTATAATTTATATCGGAATCAATGTGTAGCCCTTAAAGTTAAAACAAACAGTAAAAACTTCGCGAAAGGACAAATGGCGAGAAAATACATGTGCCCGCTACACGCGGTCGTTATAGATTTTTTGAGCGTATAAAAATAAAAAAGCGCAGATAAATAATAATAATAATAATAAAGATACAAATTTCCTTATTGCTGCGCTTTCTTATTTTTATAAACTAAAAAAATTTACAGTCGTCATCGTGATGCTAAATGCCGTTCAGAATGGTTCCGCCAATGTAAGAAAAAGTTTTCAAAGGGCTTCATGATAGTGACTGATTACAGCTATCAGGGGAAGTTGCCTTTGCGAAAAATTGATGGAAATGGAAAGGTAAATGCTTCGAAAACATCTTACAACCATTGTACCTTAGCGACATTCCAGCACTGCACGGTACTGCGTCGTCTGAAGTATGGATCCATCAGAACAAAGCGTCGAGTTATACGTTCTGAACAACGATGTCCAGTATGTCACCAATAGCCAACCAAACAGGAATTCGATCAATTCCGTTCAGTTCGATCCCGGTGAAATTATCTGACGATGGTCTGACTGCGGCTTTGGTCTGTTGAAACGGGCATTAGAAAACTAACGACCTCGAACTGTGGCTGGTTTATGGAAAGCCTGTCAGGAGGAGAGGAACAAGATTCCTATTGCCTTACTAGAGCGCAGCCTCCTTCAATAGAAACTACGATGAAGGGCTATCCATCGAATGCAGGGCAGACAAATAGAGCACAAGAGATGGTGGAATCGCAGCTTTTCTTTAGACTTCTCATATCAGAAAATTCGTTCTGAAAAACGTGGTCCAACCCTCCGTATTGGTTTCGACGTTGTCGGTAATTTTGATGTCAAGAGACTGAACGTCAATGCCAAGAAACGTTCTTGTGTACATTTGGTAGGATATGAAATGCTTGCTGATTTACCGACTCCTCCAATCGGATGAAACGATCACTGTCGAGTTCTATGATCATTAATTGAATCATTTGGTCGACGCAATTGACCAGAAAAGACCATTTACTGGACAAGGAAGTCGGAAGGTCGTATTTTTGATGCAAGACAACGCTAGGTCACTCACATATTGCTGTTAACACCCAGTGAACCATCTTCAACTTCGATTGGGATGTTTTTCCGCACCTGGCATATTCACTAGACTTTGCGCCTTTGGATTATCATTGAGTCCGAACAATTGATTCCGAACTCTTTAGCTGGATACGAAAACCGAGATTCATTGTACTGAGATTTCATTGCTTCTAAGTCGATGCGTTTTTCTCGCTAAGAAATCTGAAATTTACCCGGGAGATGGTAGAAGGTCATAGAAAGTAAAGCAAAAATTTTGATGATTGAATAGTCTTTTATATAGGCCTACTGTAAAAATTCAGCGATAACTTACTAAAAAAAGAAGACTGAAACTTTTAATGTCTAACACATGGAAGTTGACGATCCCGTATTTTCGTGATTTCACGTAATTTACGCGAGAATAGTGTGTATCCATGTCTTCTCACAAAATATTGAAACATTTAAATGAATTATAATACGGGGAAATGCATGAGACTTTTACTACATTTTAATAAAGTTTTAATAAATTGAAATCAGTCAATAAACAAACAATAAATTCATTATGTAGCATTTTCCTAGTGACAGACATTAAAAATACTAAATTTCTTGAGACCTGCTGAAGAGGCTAATGGCGAGATCTCGAGAATTTCTTAATTCTCGCGCAAACGTGATCGTCAAAATAAATGTGTAAGACAGTAGTGCAAGTAATTATTATTAATTTGCATCCGATTTGCTGGACAACTTTATTATGTTTTTTTTTTGGCTTAGCAGGTTTTGCAGAAACGTTCATTATGAAATGAAAACATGAGACGTACATACAGATGTAAATTTCACCGGAAGGAGGATTTTGAATACCCATACTGTGGTCGATGTGGCAAAGTCCTGGGCGTTCCAAATCGCCGTCAGAAATGGATGAAGCCCACTGTGGGCATCTTCCCATTCCTACTACTAATTTTGGCTTTTGCCATGTAAGTATTAAAGTAATGTTAAGTATATTAAAACAAAACTTATTATCCTCCAAATGAGAGATGGCCGCCCTGTTTTTGTGAGATCTGCGCATGTATGATCGATTAGTCTGGTCTGGCACTTCCGTCTGATTTTATGACAGGAGGCCGCCATTACGGTAATCGCTTGTTACTTTGCAAAAGAGCATTGTATTTATAAATAATATATATTTATTTATTTATATAAATACTTATTGTTAGCAACTGGTATTGAAATAACGCTGAATAGTCGAGAGAAGTTTTAATTTGGCGTTATCAACATGTCTTTCTCAGTGAAAACAGACGCCATCGTCCATTGTGACAGGAAAACATAATTGATCAGCTACAGGAAGGGCTGCGCAGTTCAAACTTCCGCCGGCCATTTCTCATTTGGAGGACAGTATATGTTTTAGATTGTAGACTAGAACCCTTTACAAATGAGAAAGAGGTGGGTTATATTAAGATTAGGATTACTGACGATTAATTATTCCAAAAGGATCCATTGAAGTAAGAAAACACCAGTGTAATCCATTATTATTGCCTATATTGTAGTCTCAGACCTTGTTAGCCAGGTATTCTGTTGGTTCTGAATAAACTTTTTAACTCACACAGTGTAATTGACTCACAGAGGACACCATTCCTCTTAAATCCAATGGTTAACGAAAAAACAAAAACTCTTTTCAGATTGTTTAAATGTGCACTCGTTCTTTTCGCTTCAGTGGGAGACACTATTACAAGACACAATCAACTATGAACATTTCATTTGAATTGTCGTCAGGAGCTTTAAAGACATATCACCAGTTTTCGATTATAGTGATTTGAAGTGACACTGCTTTGCATATTTATATTCCTGAAGGCAGTCAATGAATTTATTACAGATACTCCTCGACATATGATGATTTTCTCAAAGCCTCGCAGGTCAAAAGGAAACCGGTTCTGCTTCATGTAATCATGTATTTTAATTTGTAAAAACCTTTGCCAAATATCTTATGGTTTCGTCATTAAAAGAATATTTATTTCCAATCCTTTTTTCCATGGACATCTGCAAGCTTTTCACTAATAGCAGTCTCTTAAACGTATTTTCAGAACCTATAGATGATAATATGTGGATTGTCAGTTTTTTAAAAGTTGGCCTTATAATGATTACTTTAAAAAAAAAAAAGATACAATTTGGTCCTCGTCATAAGAAGAGCTTGTATTGATTTTAAAGTAGAAATCAGCAAATGTACAAAGATTTTCTTTAATAAGAATTATTAATTTTAATAGTAAAAATAGTAAATAAAATTTAACGGTACCATGAGTGTTCCAAAAGGTTGTTTAAAAAAAATTAGTTTGGAAATCTAGAAATGTATTATGAGTACATTTAAAATGTTTTAGATTTCATTGCTAATCTTTATCTTGTCTTTATTTTAGATTTCTCCTGCTGAATTTGGTCAACTGGATGGGAAAGGGATAGATCGCCATCGCTTTGCAGTGTATGTTGCTTGGAAAGGATTTGGATATGTAAGTGACTATTAGATGTCATTTGTGGAGTTATTCTCAAGAAAATGTTTTTATTATATGAAAAATAAAACAAAAACGCACAAGATTAGAAGTTCTGATGTGTTTTTGGAAATTTGATACCGGGAATCAAAGATAGCCTATTTCAGGTTTCCTGACCATTGTCAGTTGTATCCGCCCAGTATCTTACAGCTCAGTGAACTCAGACAACATATAAAGAAAATAAAGTAGACCCAACAATGGCCCTTCATATTTAAAAACATCAAAGCATGAATAAAGATTAAAAATGGCCAATGAATTAATCCCACAAGCGATTGCTTATCATGAATATGAAGGGCCGTTGTTGTATCTACTTTTGTTTTCTTTACATATTTTCTGAGTTCACTGAGCTGTAAGATACTGGGGGAATCCAACTGACGATCAGGAAATCTGAAATAGGCTATCTTGGATTCCGGGTATCACAATTTCGAAAAACAGATCAGTCAACTATTAGTCTTGTGCATTTTTGTTTATATTTCATGTGATTGTTCCCAACCCACATAAAAAAAATGTAAAAAATGTTTTTATGTTCGAAACTTGTTAATATTGAAGGTTGTGTGCGACGGGTAGCACAAAGTGACCTGGAGATTTCAGGTTCATTTCTCAGATGGGAGATAGGGATTTTTCCTGGCTGATTTCTCTAAATTTCTAGCGAATGAGTACTGCTTCTTTTCAGATGAATGTAGAATTCACCTTCTGACTACACTTATATTCTATTGCCCATTCATTACTGACCATTTTCTACTCAAAATTTATATGGTTAAACTTTAAACGCTTAAATGCTGAATTAATCCATAGAATAATATAATTCCTTTTCAGAGACCAGGAAAAAAAAACAACTAAAATTCTTTAAATTCTTTAAACGAGTTAGCCTAATTGCCAATACTTTGAAGGAAGAAATGACAGTTTTTACTAATAAATATTTACTGTTTTCCATAATTCAGATCATAGTTTCATTGTGATTCATGCGATTCAGATAATCCACGAAATTAAACAAAGAAATGAAGCTCGCTTTTTTTTTTTAATGTTCCTATGAGAATGTTGGTCAGTTTATCCAAACTTTCACTACACCTTTAAGAAGCTTATATATTAAATGAGGATATTATGAGTGTAATTAATCTGATACATTCCTAATATTTAGGTGTTCTATAATTCTACAAAGAATTTTAAAAAAATTGGAGAATTTATTTTTACTTTGAAAAACTGAAATATTAAAGAGAAATATATTTTTAATATTTAATATTACGCAACTCATTACGATGCGTTCAGCTTTTTAATACTAAGAGGTAATGATATCAGTAATATAGAGATCTATCTGCTTGACCTGATTCACACAGGCATGGAACTCTTAGATTACCAAATTTAGAAACACTTTTGTAGTCATTAAATGCTGTAAATTATTTTGTAGTAAAAATCTTAAATTTAATAGATGTATAAAATTTTTAATTACCTTACCTTTTTATAACTGTTAATTAAGTCGACTACTTCCTGTACAACTGTAAACAAATGATAAAATCCTTTTCTTATACACTTAAAATTAATAATAATTTAAAAACTTCCTCGAACCATATTTCCACATTAATATTTACAATTTAAAAGTTAAAAGATGAAATACATTAGTAACACACACACTAGTTTCTGAGGTCCATGTCGTCGAAGCCCTTTCTTATGTGAAATGTCCGTCCCCTGTGTTATTCATCCTCCTCCCATTTCATGTCACTTGAATTTTTGAAGCCTTGGATGAGAGGCCGAGTCAACCAATGGTTAGGAAGGTCTCATTAGCATTGCGGGAACAAGGAGTTCATCAAAGAGAACTGTGGAAGGATTTGATTGGAGAATCGTCAAATGGTGGGATCCCTCTTGTGGATGAAAAGGAAACTGTATTATTATTCTTTGGTTTTGAAGTGGAGCAGAAGAAATTAAGAACATTCTACTTCTATTACTTCTATTTTGTTCCACAAAATTCATTGAAGTAATACTACGACTTCGATTGTTCTTATCAGACATTTTATTTAATAATTTGCCTTCTGAATATTCAAAGATTCCTTCTCCCATCCCCAAAAATAGAACCCTTGATTTTATATGCCTTTTTTTTCCTGTCTATGCTTTAGGAGGAATGGGAAGAACGAGCCTACGAACTCCTGTCAAGTCCTTTCGAGCCGTACACTCCACCCATTTTCACCCCGACCCAGATCTCCTCGTTCAGTCGACTCTCCGCTGCTTCGGATTCATCGAAGAAAAAGATTTTCAAAGATAGAAATCACGACGAAAACTGTCCACGTCATTTTCCCGAATCAAATCGAGAGGTACGTTTAATTCATATTAAATTCAAAATATTTTTAAATTCCTGAAAGAATGTGAGGCCTACTTTCCTAAAATGTTATTTCTCAGCATTTCTTTATTGTTTTATTTTTCAAGCGTCCGAACTAAATGCCTGCAATTTTATATTCATATTACAAGATCTAGTGGGTTGGCCAAGACGCTTGGTTTTTTTAAGTTAAAATAAAAGACACATTTTTCACTGTCACCAATATTTTTATTGAACAACGTCTTCAACGTTCCACTAATGTCTAACATTTATTTTGATGATCATGTTTGCGCGAGAATTACGAAAAACACGAGATTTCGCCATTAGCCTCTTTAGCATGTATCAAGGAATTTAGTATTTTTAATGTCTGTCACTAGGAAAATGCTACATAATGAATTTATTGTTTGTTTATTGACTGATTTCAATTTATTTAAACTTTATTAAAATGTAGTAACTTTATTAAAATGTAGTATAAGTCTCATGCATTTTCCCCGTATTATAATTCATTTAAATGTTTCAATATTTTGCGAGAAGACATGGATAGAGACTATTATCGCGTAAATTACGTGAAATCACGAAAATACGGGATCGTCAACGTAAATCTGTTAAACATTACCTTCTTACATCAATTTCGTAATACCATCCTTCCAAAACTTTTTATCTTTTTGAGCAAAGAACTATTCCAGGTGCTGTTGGTGTCTTCCAGGGAATTTAATTTTTTCCATTTAGAGAACTTTATAAAGATTGAAATCAATGGAAATCCGAAGATGCAATGTCTGGTGAATAGGACGGATGAATCAGAACTTCCCAGCCACGCTATAACAGTTTTTGTCTGAGCATCAAAAGAAAAATGCAGTCCTGTGCTTATTGTCATCCATTTTCATATTGAATCGGCGATACAAAATTCACCAATTTCGATCAGTTTTTGTTTAAATGCAAGCTGATATGATCATACAATGTAAAAAAATAGCGTCGAATGACGTAAAGACACCTAACGCTTTACATTAGAGCCAACTTATGTAAAGAAAAAGGGAACGAATTTTTGGGCAACCCAATAGCACAGTGTAGCCGGGAAGTTACCGTAACCCTTTTTCTGTAGTCATATTTTAAGAAAATATTTAGATATGTGATGGCGTCTATGTGTTCGCCATCATGCTGTATAGTTCCTACGCCGCCACGTCCTACTTGACATTTTTTGGAGCATGTCCGGTGTGATGGTTCGAAATGCGTCCTCAACTTCATTGCACAATTCTTCATTTGTAGCATAACGACGTTCAGACACATTGGCTTTGATTATTCCCCACAATGAGTGGTCAGGCGTCGTGAGGTCAAGCCTTCGTGTTGGCTATTTCTTTGGAACTGGCGAAGTTGGAGTATCGTGGCCAATCCGGCGTCTTGGAAAATGTTCATGAAGAAACTCCCGCATAGTAAGAGTGAACTGAGAAGGTGTTCTATCCTGCTGTAGCCATAGACATTGCATGATACCCGCCTTCAAGCTTTAGTCAAATACACACATATATAAATATAGAAATAAACAAAGAAATACTGTACCAACAATGCAGGTTTTAGGATTTCCTTAACAAAACTACAAAGATAAACAAACACAGAACATCAGAAAAAAAAACAAATTTAAACCAATGACTAGTGAAGGTATGAAGTGGTC
Organism: Thereuonema tuberculata; assembly: GCA_023159025.1. Taxonomy (NCBI): domain Eukaryota; kingdom Metazoa; phylum Arthropoda; class Chilopoda; order Scutigeromorpha; family Scutigeridae; genus Thereuonema; species Thereuonema tuberculata. The sequence goes on along the minus strand of JAFIDM010077104.1, from coordinate 12,977 downwards.
GGAAGGGATCCACCCCGAACTGTCCCAAGAACCGCCAAAGGCCCTATCCAAGAGGCCGGGTACAGTTCGGACCCCACCCTTCCCATTGACCCACACTAGCCAGAAACACAAAAAAGAACAAAAAAAAAGAACGATCAAAGAACCCGCCTTCAAGCTGTGGGATTAACTATGTCTGTAACATGTTTCACCTTTAACATGACCATACAAAAAAGATGGTTCAAACAAATTATGCGAGATGGATTGCGCTCCAACTCCAGTGTATTATGAGGGTTCACTTTCACCCAAAAAACAACATTTCCAACACAAACACTTGCATTCTAGTGTCAACAATTGAAATTACATTCAATACTAAATATTTACTTTTATTACTACATAATAGGGGGTATGGGAACTTTCCGGCCACAATGTAGAAATTTTAAATTTTGTGAGGAAAAAAAAAAAAGTAAAAATGAGGATAAGGCGTTTTAAGTTGTTTTAATTAACTAAAAGAATTAATATATGTTGTCTAATTTTTATAAGAATTTTGAATTGAAAATTAAAAAATATTTTCTGAAACGGATTCGCTAGATATATTACAAAATGTTCTGTATTCTTTTCAGTTGCGTAAAGACTTGATCGGAGGGATTTCCTTAGATTTGTTGTGTGTGAGAGTGATCTTCGCCGCACTGTTCGTATTCCTCTACTTATACGGCCATTATCTTTTCATTTGCCTCCATTCCTGCTGCCTCCATTCATGGAATTTGCCTCCATTCATGCTGTTCTCCATGAATGTTAAGATGCGTCCTGGCCTTTTCTTCCGCCCTCGCAAGTGGATCAGACAATGCCCATTGTCAGAAGGACATACCACCTGTTGACCCCTCGGAGGTTCGCTTCGTTGTTCCCAAGTACCCAATGGTCTGTTGCCTCAACCCATCACTTTCCAGTGATTGATTATGTCTGAGAAAAGAATGCTTTACAACTTTGAAAAACATTTCGCGACTACTTCGATTTTGTTGTATAACGCGTTTATAAGATTCTTTTTTCATGATTTCCAAAGTGTATTTATTATCTTTTTTTTCTTTTTTAAAATCAGTAAAAAAATTACAAATTGTCAGTTAATCCAAGATATAACACAACTGTACTAAATTTTAACTGATAAATAAAATTTCAAATTACACTGATTCGAAGAGTTTAAATTTATAAAATATTTTTTATCATTAAGAATTATTCAAAGTCAACCATATTTGCACTATTTGTAAAAATTTAAAAAGAAATGTGCACTTAACCATGTTTCTGGTATCCATAGTGATCGAGACTCCTTCTCAAGTTGAGTTTAAATTTAAGTGAAATAAGTAAACCACTTTTCTCAAACTCTCACAAACTCTCATCAGTAGGAGTTATCAATTCGCCAATAGATCATTTAGCTAAAACTGAATTGCCAAATAACAGTGGAATTTCAAAATAGAAAACACTTAAAAATAAATTAAATATAAAGCTGTATAAAGTATTATAATTTTCGTATATAACAAGTGAATATAATTTTGAAAAAAGCCTTATTTTATGACATCGCCATATTGCTTTCGGTTCCAGGATCAACGAAGTGATCCGTTTATTTCCTTATAAGGTAAATCATCTTTCTCTGAGCGTACTATAATAAACAATATTTAACGTTCACAATAACATATTGTTAAGATAACTACATTTTGTAATCTTTATTGTATTTTATTTTTAATGTCTTTTAAAAAACTCGCTTGATCTTCATTTGTTGATTTACATTTTTTTTTAGAAAGTCAAAATCTGTAAAACAAAGACTCGGCTAATGAGAGATAATAGTCTTGAAACTGTCATGATAAGTTTGCACTTCCTATCCACGGAATTATTTAACATATAATTATGTTTTCCCCTCAAAAAAAATAAATTGAAAAAAGTTAAATTACTTTTCCCAAAATGAAATAATTTTCTCCTCGGTTGATAGCTGTAAGAAGCGCTGAAAAGTGGTTTTATTCCTGCTTTTAAGTTTATCATAATTTAAGGTGAGTGCTTCAAAATAGTAACAGAAAGAATTTAAAAATGGTGAAATTTTATGTACATGATTTTATACAGGGTGTCCCAAGAGGAAAGGTCAATATTCATGAAGGTAATCGATAAATTTTAAGAAAAGACTACATGAACATGTGTCCTATTTCCGAGCTATTTATGAATGTACTGTTGACAAATTTGTTATAGTTTGTAATAAATTTTCAAAATTCCCACTGTCAACACCAATTCACTTTACACCTTGTATGAGATCATGGCGTGTTGCTCGTCTGAGTGCATCGTGACGTTCCTTTATGTGGAACATAACATCCATTATGTAATCGAGCAATTTTTCTCTTGTGTTTTATCATTATCAAACTTTAACAAATTCAATAGTGTTTCATATACCTAACATTGAAGATATAATAAAAATAATTAAATTAATGAAAAATAAAAATTCTGTTGATATTGATAATATTGCTGTAAAAGATATAAAAAAATTATATGGATATATTTGCAACAATATTACGTGAACTTATAAAAGCCATGTTTAAATATGGAACTTACCCAAGTATTTGGAAAACTGCAAAAATAACTCCAGTATATAAAAAAGGAAAAATTGATGATATAAAAAATTACAGGCCAATCTCTGTTGTTTCCAATATGTCGAAAATTATAGAAACATGCTTAACTAATTCAATATATAACTCTCTGTATAAATATACATTACTAAAAAAAGACCAATTTGCATATCAAAAAAATTTAAGTACTGATAAACTCTTTCAAGATTTCCAAAATATCATAAATTATTATAACTATAAATTATTAATAACTTTTTTAAATTTGTATTATTCTCAATTTTACTTATATTAATATATTTGAGTACACATGTAATATTTTCAAACGTTATTGTATCAATTTGAAAATTCATCAATGTATATTCATTTTTAGAATATATTATTATCGCACCACCTCTTCTATTTTTCCTAAGATTATATATCATACTATAGGACGCGCCGGGTAGAAGTCTGGTCTCCCTCCCTCTTAACTTCTTGAGAAAGATATTGAGTTGATTTTCAATTGTCATCCTAAGGAAGCCATTATGGAATGCCTTTAAACCTGATGGGAAAGATGAAGAAGCAGACGAACAAAGGAAAGTGAATAAAATCCATGCCGACGCCGGGATGCGAACCCAGGTTCCGACACATCTACCTCATGAAAGACCACTAACTTTACCATAAGACTATACCGGAACGGCATTCATTTAATCAAATTAAAAAAAAAAAAAAACCCTAATGGTGTGAGCACTGAAGGTCTTGGTAGCCAGTTAAAGGCATTGCCACGACAGAGTCGCCGATTTGGACAAAATATCATGAATCGTACAATGAGAAGGGCTCCGTTATACTGAAAGTATTTCGCTATCAGTGAAGCCATTCTCATGACAGCAAATCTCCTCTCAATGTGATTCGAGGAATTTTAAATACACAGTGATATGTTCAGAAGATCCTGCAACCCGTTGTTTTGACTTTCGTGTCACGCCTTTCAGAAACAACTACAGAAAGCTTGGCGAGATTTGTCAAAAGACAACATCAGTACTTTGTTCCCTTCTATACCACGCCTTGTGGTACATCCACAGCAGCCAAAGACAGCTCAACACAGTATTAACAATACTGCTGTTGTTCAATTAAAACTTGTTTTTCGAGGTATGAAATCCCAATTCAGTATGCAATTTGCGACAATCCCAATTCTCTTCATACAAATGGAACGAAATGCTTACAAACTGATTTGTTCAATGCTTTATTCAATGGGTGTTTCAATTTTTTTTGTCAGTAAGTGTAAATTTCTAATTGTGTATATTTTGTTTGGAAAGTGTTTGGTATCACTATATTTATTAACAACAATAGCACGAGTCATGGCTTGCATAGTTACAATTTATTTATTTCAACTCTCAATTGGCTTTTTTTTTTAGTATTTCCATTGGAAGTTGTATACATGGTAATTTTTAGGCTACCGTTTCTTTAAATTACTGAAGAAACTATTTTAGACGACTGATGGCCGAGTGCACCCACCATCAAACGAAGCAGTCATTAGTTATGGAAGCGATAGTGAAAAACCTGCCGTTAAGTAAAAATTCCTGTGCACTAAAAATGTTTCGCGAGTCATTTACTGATGTTCGCTAATCATCGAAATGTGTTTGTAAAAATGGCTGCGATTAGTTATCAATAATGAACGTCACTTCCGGATTTCTGTGCATAGGCGCAGTATGTTACAACACGGCAGCCTCCACGCAGTAGAAGGAATACACGTGGACAGAATTTTTTTATTGTCGATACGATGTGTCACGAGAATCTTCACAGTAAGTAACCTTATTCAACATTATTTTCGGAATATTTAATTGGAATAAATACAGCTATGTATCGTCAAAATCACAGGAGTCGGTTTCAATCGAGGCCGACGCGAGCCATCTTAAACATTGTTTGTCGCGAGGGCCGACGGGAGGGTTTTTATTGAATGCAGCAAATTTAACTCGCCAGTTTCCGAGGTGCTAAAATTTGCCATCTGATCAGCACAGTAAGAGTGTACTGAGAAGGTGCGCCATCCTGCTGTAGCCATACGCATTCCATGATACCCGCGTCTTCAAGCTGTGGTATTAACCATGTTTGTAACATTTTTCACCATTAGCATGGCCATCCAAAAAAAATGTTCAAACAAATGTGAGATAGAATCCGCTCCAAATCCAGTGTATTATGAGGGTTCTCTTTCGCCCAAAAACAATATTTCCAACACGAACACCTGCATTCTAGTGTTAACAGTTGAAATGATATTCAATACTAAATTTACTTTTATTTCTACTTAATAGAGGGTATGGGTACCTTCCGGCCACAATATAGAAATTTTCTATTTTCTGAGGGAAAAAAAACAGAAGTAAAATTAGGATTAGACATTTTAAATTGTTTTAATCATATCAAATCACAAAATAATGGATTAGCTCAAAAAATTATCTGTTTAATTTTTATAAGAATTTTAAATTGAAAATTAAAAAATATTTTCTGAAGCCTATTCTCTAGATATTATAAGATAAAATGTTTTGTATTCTTTTTCAATTGCATAAAGACGTGATCGGAGTGATTTCCTTAGATCTGTTGTGTGTGGGAGTAATATTTGCCGCACTGTTCGGAATCCTCTACTTGTACGGCTATTATCTCTTCATTTGTATTTGGTACAACCAGCCTCCATTCATTCTGTTCTCCATCATGTTAGGATGTGTCCTGTACTTCAGCGATCCGGAATCGGCACAGAGGCAGGTCAAATGCAAAATGGGCCTTGCCTTTGTTTCCGTCCTCGCAACTGGATCAGACAATGCCCAGCATCAGTCGGACGTACCCCCTGTTTACCCCTAGGAGCCTCGTTTCATTGTTCCCAAGTATCCAACGGTCGGTTGCCTCCGCCCTCAACACATCGCTGCCCAGTGATTGATTCTGTCTGAGAAAAGAATGCTTTGGAACTTTGAAAAAAACATTTCACGACTTCATTTTTTTTGTAAAATGTATCTATCAGATTCTTTTCTCGTGATTTCCAAATTGTTTTTATTATCTTTTTTTCTTTCTTAAAAGCGGTAAAAAAATTATATTTGGCCAGTTAACCAAAGATATAAAACAACTGTATTAAATTTCAAATGATAAATAAAAATTCAAATTACACTGATTCGAAGAGTTTAAATTTATCAAATATTTTTACGTGGAATAAGAATTATTCAAAGTCAACTATATTTGCACCATATATTTACAGTTTAAAAATTTGAAAACATATGTGCATTATACCACGTTTCTTGTCTTCTCAAGTTGATTTTAAATTTATTTGAAAATAAGTAAACCAGTTTTCTCAAACTCTCACTATCTCTCATCAGTACGGATTATCAATTCGTCAATAGATCATTCAGCTAAAACTGAATTGCCAAATAAAGAAAGTGGAATTTCAAAATAGAAAACATTTAAAAATAAATATAATACTATGTAAAGTATTATAATTTTTACTAGTTGCGATCCGTGAAATATTCACGGGAGTAAACAAATTCCACATTTTTGAAAAACACAAGATTGAAAAAGATGTTCTAAGCTAATTTTGTTTAGAAGCCATGACTTCCACAACAGCCCATTAGTAATTTGAATATCGGCTTATTTGTTAAAATAATAATATAATATTGTTAAAATAAAAAATTGAATTACCACTTTCGCAGTAGCCAGCACTGCGGTTTCTCATTATGAAACATAATGGCAACCTGCTGCCTTAAAAGAATAGGTTCATCGAAATTGAGGCAATATTAACGGAAGTAAAACAAATGCCACATTTTTGAAATATACTGAAATTTTTGAAAAACATAAGATTGAAAAAGATGTTCTAAGCTCATTTTTTAAAAGCCATGTCTTCCACATATAATTTGAATGACTAAGCCAAATTTTGTTAAAATAAAATAAAATAAAAACTTGATTTACCAGTTTCAACAATAACAATAACAGTAACGAATGTCCAACAGCCAATACCAATATCTTGTCTGGGCAACAATGAGGGCACGTGCATTGCCATTGTCCCCTACTTCGTTGAGTAATAGAGTGAGCGGCTACACAGCCGAAATTATGTAAAAAACGAGGTTTTACAAACTCTCTTATAAATTTTGGCGCATGAACTTCAATCATTTCAGTGTAAACATCATTTATGTGGGAAATAAAATCTCAATACGCTGATAATAATTGTGTAATCGCGATCCGTCGTAGTGAAGTGGGGAAAATAGTAGAGATGCCATCTTTAAACATGGGCGTGACGTCATGCCTGACGTGTTCCAACGCTGCACTGTGACTGGTTAATTCAAATTACAAATTTACAAATTTACAAAGATCCGTACGACTTTTGCTTATTAATAGGTTGATATATAACAAGTGAATATAAGTTTGTAATAAAGCATAAATTTCACCTGTTCTTTTAACGCCGCCATATTGCTTTCGGTTCCAGGATCAATTAAGTGATCCGTTTATTTCCTTATAAGGTAAATCATCTTTCTCTGAGAGTACTATAATAAACAATATTAGCGTAATTGCAAAAATAAATACTACATCTACGCTTCATATTAAAAACATATTTTAATTCCGAATTTTCAAGTTTGTTGCTTATAATAATATACAATCAGGTGATATCATACACCTACACTTCTTAGATATAGTTGGTAACAAACATTTTCATCCCTTTAAATGCTACAAACATTAATATTTCAGTCTTAATATTCTCCGAACTTAATGAGTCGTTAAGTCCGAGCCATACAGTCTGGTTAGGGTGCACATCCAACTTTATCCTGCGTCCTTATTTGACGTCCTTTATTTGAAGAAATTCCTGCTAATGGTCCTTAGAAATGTTCCGTGACAGTGGCTAGATATCGTGACCTACTCAAGAACTTTGTGAAACCCCAGCTGCAGGAAAGACAGTATCTTGATTCAACCTCTTTTATGCAAGATGGTGCACCTCCTCATATTAGAAAGTCCGTGCAAACTTTGTTGCGTCAACTCTTTACCAATGATCAAGTAATTAGTCACATGTTTCCTGCTGCCTGGCCACCACGTTCTCCTGGCCTAACTGCATGCGATTTTTGGTTGTGGGGATACTTAAAAGATGTGGTGTATCGTGGAGGAATTGCAACATTAGCAGAGCTAGAAGACAGTATTACACTACACGTGATACTATCATGGGTGATCACCTACGGTCAGCAGTTCAGCATAAAGTTGATGGTTTAGAAATGACACACATTTATGAAGGGGACCATATTGAGCAATATCACATGACTCGTTCAAACGTCTGCTACTGTTTGTGTGAAATAAATGTGTTTTTGAACATTCTGTCTTCGTTTTTTGTTCTTAAAGCTGTAAAAGCGTCCTCTAGCGGCGTCCTCTTTAATTATATTATTGTATTACAACTTGTATTACAACTTTATGTTCCTTGGTTTCAAATCCTTTTAACGTTCTTGTTGAAATTTTAGTACTGATGCCCCTTTCTGTTCAGACTTTTAGTTTTTGTGTTTTTAAATTATTAATTATTACGGCCAATAACCCTTAATGTGAGGATTACATTACATTACGCCACTACCATAACCAAGTGTGGCGTTACGCCATAAATTAACGAGGGGAAAAATAATCCGAATTAAATTCCCTCGGCAGAGGTTTATCGCTAACTGGAGAGCTACTATGATTCCGACTATGCAAGGCTTAATTAGGAAGGTAAAATAAATTAATGCGAAAGTGTAACATAACAATAAAACGTTTAATAAAACAATCTTACTTTAAATTTGAATACAATCTCTCAGAGAATTTCAAAAGATAAATAAACTAGAAATACATTTCTATTTCTATAACGTTAATTACTTAATGCTTTAAAGTTAGATATTATCTGTGCGAGTTAATCGAAAGTCCGTCTTCGGCTCGCTCGCCTGAGTCTCAATTCTTCGGTTAAAAGTTAATCTTAAAACTTCTGGGCTTGGACGAAGAGAGTACGAAACTCACTGAAATAAAACAGTACTCACTGGGTAATATTTCTGCTTTCCGTCGAACTGGAACTTCGGACATCCACGTCGTAGATCGGTAATTCTCCTAGAATCCAATATGGCGACCCACGTTCGAAATGGAACAGCGATCTTCGTCCAAATGGCTTTTCACCGAGAATACGTCTTTAAAGCATTGTCTTTCACAGTTTTTTATTGAGAGAATCAATCGGGATTTCTTCTCAATAATAGAAGCACACTAATCGCAGCTTTTCACTTAGAAACTGGAGTTCTGCAGTACGGAACTTTGAACTTCACACTGCGGTAGCGTACGGCTTTACTATAGCTGGATACTTCGCAGCTATCAAATAACGTAGTGATAAAGGATCCTAATCGTTATCACTGGGATCTTGGAACTAACTGCACTTCAGCGAATAAGGAACAAATCCTATCTGCAGCTAACTTGGAAACGAACTGCCTTGTGCGGAAACCAGGAATACATCCACTCCGCACCGAGACTGCCAACGAACTGCGTTGTGCGGAAACCAGGAACACATCCACTCCGCACCGAGACTGCCAACGAACTGCCGATCTGAAGCGTGACTTTCTTCTCCGAAAAGCACTGAGCACGGACTCGTTAATTGCGTAACAATGGGCCGCTCGCGCGCTTATCATTGTTTAACAATTACTCACGAGATTTCTGTCCTAAACCTGAATCGGCGATATGGGCGCTGCCATTTTGAAAACACAGATAATTGAATCACTCACGAGATTTTGTCCTAGGCCTAAATCGGCAACATGGGCGCTGCCATTTTGAAAACATGGATTCAGGAATGCTTTTATCTATTTAGGCCTTCAGTGTGAAATGGAAGATACTGAAAGATAAGTTTTCTTTCACACAAACACAGTTTTCGATGGAAAATTCATGGTAAAAATGTAATTTCGGAAGGGTTTGCGAGCCACTGATAAAAAGCCACTGATATATTCGTTACTATCAGTAAGATTAAGATCTTCCATATTTTTTAATATAAATATTTTCTATTGTTTCCACTATTTATTAAAAGGTTACATAACTTATATCTATTTATCGATTTTATCATGAACTTAATTTTCATTTTCTCTAAGTTTATATGTTTTACTAAGTTTAAAAATAGATAAGGATAAAAATTAAGGTTAATGGAAAATGATATGCCTCTTGATGGACCCTCTGAAACATCAAAACGAACATCTGAACTGAAACGTTTCTCAAAAGAGCTATATTTATATCTACGTATACTTCTAGCAAAATACCGGTGTTTTGCGCGGACTAAAACAAAAGAGTTGTCCTGATGTGCAGAAGGAAGGAATTTTAATTGGGAGATCACTTCGAACCTTTCCCAGTTGGTAAAAATAAATATTTAACCATCTCTTTTTGAATGTCCTTTCTTTCTTTTCATACAAAATCTCTCTTTCATTATTTTTGTTAAGGATCCTGGCATCCTTTCTAAATAGCCTAGCCATTTCCTTCTTTGTGCTTTTTGTGAATCACGTAATGTCTTGTATGTTTATGTAGTGAATGTGGGTGGCAGAGAAGCCAAGCACTGCGACCGGAGGTCTATTGTACTAACCCACGGAAAGAAGGACAGATGGAGAGAAAGACTGAGAAAGTATGGTGGGAGAAGTTCAGGGGAAACGGGAGAATCCCGAGAAAACCTGCCCAGCGCGGATCGTCCACCATCACGATACCCACATGAGAACCGAACCCCGGTACTCAGAGGTGAGAGGCCGATGTCATAGCTACAACGCCAACCGCGCGGCCTTAATGTCTTGTAACTAATTCATTTAGCTCACAATTAAATCAACTTATTACGTAACACCACAATATTAACTAGCTGTCGAAGTAAATATCGATTCAAATGTAGGATAATTTAAAAATTTTACGATTAGGCTCATCCTTTTGAGTATTCTGTTTATAGGAAATGTTAAAGTTAAAAAAAAGTTAAAGGGTCCCCACAACAAGCCTTGCAGGTCCTTAGGCTCACGGGAAGTAAGGCTCCGGAGTTCCTTGTCCAACGGGACTACGTTGAGGTTGGATGATCAGCCCGACGCCCGCCAGCCTTTAACTCCCAGGAAAGAAACCCGGTACCCATTCTATAGAGGGCTGGGTAGGCAAAAGGACCCGTTTGGAGGAGAATGGAGCATGGAAAATCGTTCTTTGGCGGAAAAAACCCGCCACCTCCAACACGCAGCCAAGCGTCAATACCCACTCGGCTACCGGGCTCACATAGAAAACTGTTGTAATCTCAAATAAAAGATTCAGGCATTCAAAGCCAACGCACTTGAGATAAATAGTTCTCTCAATAGCTGTCAAGGCTTACTAAAATTAATAGCTTGGGCAAGGAACGGAAACTCATCACGAATTTAGTTACAATCGTTTTATCAAATACAGTATGATCCAGTAACCCTGTTATTATTGTTAAAATATATTGAGGACTTAAGCTGTCTCTAGAGTAACTTCACTAAATATCGGAAATTCTAGGACATGATTTATTGTCACTTTTAGTGACAATTTTAGCAGACTACATCAGCTACACAATTTTGCTTTGACAATATTTCACTTTGTCAAATACTAATTCAATTTTTTTTTGAGTCATGATTTAAAGACATTTCACCTTTTTTGATTTGCTTCACGATTTTAGAATTTACACTGTAGAAAGAATCATGTCTTGGAAAGACATCAAAGGGTTGCTGACTTTAGTAATGAATTCCCAGTCGCTTGTTGGCATTTCAGATCTTGAATACATAGGCTTATTTATATATTTCATTTCTTGAGTGAAATGTGAATGTAATAACTCATGTAATAAATCATTTTATATAATTTTTATTCACTTAGCATGACTCCTTCTTTGTGTTGGGATTTCCTTTTCCGTCAGTGTATTTAAATAGCTAAAAAATTTCAAAGTAGATTTATACAAAGAATTCAGCTGATTTATACAGAAAGACAGACGGACCCGTTAATACTTAACATACAAATTGATAAATTTGACCGATTATTATCATGATTCTTATCAAGGTTACTAAATAAAACTGAAATTCAGATTAAAAATACGTTTAGTTCTTAATTTTCTACAGAAGAAATTTAGCGTTATGAATATAGTTTTCATGTTTTACTGTATTTTTATTTAAAAGTCGATTTACCAGTAAACAATCGTAAACAATATTATGAAAGCAGCTTCGAATAACACGCAAGAATGACCTAGTCATATCTCAGTCAATCTTGAAATATGACGATGTTAGCTATGCCACTTTATTGTTGAAAATTACAATATTAGCTCTGTTTACTGACCAATCCAAATAAATCTCGCTTGTATTATTGAAATCTCGAATAAAGCGATAGGAAGACGAGAGTTACATTAAGGAGGCCTAGTTGAAGGGCAGTAAATTCTTTTTTTATTAGGTTTCAAGATCAAAATTAGCTATGTGCTTAAAGTGACGTAATGGATATCTTCAACATTGATTCAAAATTTTTAATAAGATAAGGAGCAATTGAAAAGGATGAATAAATAAATAAAAGGATGAACGATTACAGTTGCAAAACTAAAAAAATCGAAGGTAAGTCTTATTTGCATTCTTGCAGTATTCATTATCAATATTTGAGATTGCACATTTCCTGTTTTAATGCTCTTAAATTGCAATTTTTAAGATAACTTGATGCAATAAAATAGATAAGATGTTTTCTTTGATAGGCCTAATTTAGGCTTTGTCAGGATTTTGGGTTTCATTGTTAAGTTATTTATGACTGATATTATTTATTAATCTCAAATTATAAAAAAAAAGCAAAGCATTATTCTTAATTTCTCTTAAGAAAACTTTTGCTTTATGTTACTATGTAGAAAAGATGTAACAACCAAATTCAAATTAAGTTCCAAAATTTTCTTAAACCTAAAAATTATTCTTTTGTTATACATAATCTCAGAATATTTATCGAAATTATAATTTTACAGCACGATTTGTGTTTATATATTGACTAGTTACTGCATTTTGAAGTCTTATGATTCACTGTTTTTTTCGAAGAATTCTTCGTTTCTTGCTTTAAAAAAAATTTCAAATAAATGTTATTTGTAAATGTTTATAAATGAGAAACACAATAAGAACAAAAATTATTTTTTTCATTTCTATGTTTGTATATTTTTTTATAAATTCCAGTCTTTTATTTCTTAGAAAAGCTTTTGGATTTCAACCGTATTACTGTACAAAGTAGCAAGTACTGTACTGTTGTAAAGTTCGTGTGTAATATTCAGACCACGTGTAGGGGCCCCATTAGGCGAGTCCTAGCACCCTAATGGGGCGTTTCCGGACATGGGTTCATTAGGAATATATTGATTCTTAGCCCCTACACGTGGTTTAAATATTACCCACGAATTTTGCCACACCCCATATATATATATATATATATATATATATATATATATATATATATATA
>JAFIDM010077103.1:0-38586 GCA_023159025.1 Thereuonema tuberculata | reverse complement strand
TCTTGAATTCTGTAGTCGTCATTAAAATCAGGGATGTTCTGTTCATCTTTAAAATTGTTTCCTGGTGAATCTTTTTGTGGCTGTTGTCTAAGGAGAGCTTCATTTTTAAATAAACTGTTGCTAATTTGCAATGCGGGATTAGCAATAACTGGATTTTGCTTGAGAAAATTGTTTTTTAATTCTGCGTTTCCCGTTTCTGTATCTTGAACATTTGCCTTTTCATTATATTCAGATGGACCGTAATTAACATTGAACATTTCTTTGACTTGTGGAATTGATTGTAGAGGCCACATATTTTCATTAGAAATCCTTAATTGTTCTTTATTTGGGTATTTTTCATTGAATCCTTGTGTTTCCTGAGATTGTGGAGAAAGTTGAGATTCTAACAACTCCATATTTCTGTTTTCTTTCCACCATAATGGAAAGTTTTTTTTGGATCTAATTTTGCCTTCACTGTTATCAAGAGTACGATTTCTCTTATCTTTTTTATTCAGTTTTGCAAAAGGATCTGTAGCAAATTTGTTTCTTTTACGTTTGAAAGATGACAGATTGTCCGATTCCTTTTGTAACAAGCCATTTTCCTCAAATCTATTTCCATATAAAATGCTTGGGTTTTTATTTGATACTTGAAGTTTTGGAAATGTGACATCACTTGGCGATATAAAAGTCGTATATAAATCATTGAAGATTAATTGTGAATTCCAGTTAGGCAACTTTGAATTGAATTCTTCTCTTCTAGATCTAGCAAAACCATCTCTTTCAAATCTTCGCCCAGATATGGAATATTTACCAATCTTTCTTTTTTTCCAATCAGGATTCATATATTTATTTAATATCTGGTGTCTTTGGTTTGCTGGGCCTGTCGCTTCTAACTGAAATCGGTTTGGCTGTCGTAGGTTCTCATACAAGATTTGAAAGGGAGATTCTTTTTTTCCTTCTATACTCCCACTTACTTGATTCTTCCTCATGAAAAATTGGTTTTTCAATTATAAACAGAATTCTAAGTTAAAAACCTTTTCATTTCAAAAGGAATGGTGCTGTTATATCAATTGTATCATCTGCTTTATAAATAACATTTCCATTTTTTTGCATTTCATCATTTTCTTCAAGTTGCTCGTTACTGAACATGAATGAATATTAAGTAGGTTTGGCCCAATGCCGATGTCTTTCAAGCCTGCAAAACATAGATAAAAAGTAATGAGATCAAATCCAAATGTTTATATATATATATATATATATATACATACATTCATTACCAAAAAAATTAGCACAACCAGAATGAATGATCTGGGAAAGGCAGAACTTGGTATATGGAACTGTCACAGATAGTTGGGCTGTGACTGCCTACTCAGAACTGGCATAGTATTATATGGCTGTGGTTATGTGAATGGCCATCATGTGACCACTGTGTGCTGTATAATTAGTTTGGTTGTGGAGTGCAGATTTCTTAAGCTCTCGCCATACCTCGACAGTGCATTTCACACAGTTTTGAACAATGACAGAATTTGAGAGAGAGGTAGTATTGTTCGACTGTGGGACGTAGGCTGGTCAATGAATTGGCCTCCACCTTGACCATTCTGACTGTGCAGCGGAGTTGGGATGTAAGAGAAAACACATATAGAGATGGCACTAGCAGATCTAGGCAAACTAAAAGGAGAGAAGATCGCATCATTGTCAGACAGACAAGAGTTGATCCAAGGGTGTCCACCATCCAGAGATGTAGCAGCATCACTAGATACCGTTGTGTCTATCCGCATGATTGCAGGTGACTTGCTGAATGAAACTTCAATTCATGGCATCCCTTAAACTGTCTCCCATCAATACCCTACATCAGCAGCTTCGTTTTCAGTGGTTGAATGAGTGGGTGACATCGACAGCTGTGGACTAGCAATGGATTGTAGTGACGAATCCAGGTTTGCTAAACTACTGTCCTTGAAATCGGAGAAGCACTGGGCAACTCAGAAATCTGGACTTCATTGTTGAGTGACACATCACCAGGACTGGTGGCATCGTAGTATGGGAAGCCATCTCCTATGATTCTCAGTCTCTGTTGGTAAGTGATCAGGGGAATATTGCTGTACGTTCAGGAGATTCTGTGGCCTTGTGTGCTTCCCTTCATGGAGTGGCTACAGAGGACCATTTTCTAGCAATATAATGGCCACCCTCATATAGCACTCGTTTGCCTGGATTGCTTCTGTGCTGTCGATACTCTTCCTTGGCCTATCAGGTCTCCAAACCTGTTCAACCATTGAACCTGTACTGAACCAGCTGGGATGATAGATTCAGCCATCAATGGATATGAGCAATCTAGAATGGCTGTTGCTACAGCAATGGGAGAATATCAGTGGACATCTCAATGACCAAATACCAAGCGATATCCTAGCATGTGTCCACACTAGGGGTGGTATGATGCAGTACTAAAGGACCTGTAGTATTTTACCCTAATAAATGGCCCATTTGCTTTGATATTGTAATCAGTTATTTGCATCATTGTTTTCATTGTCTATGCTAAGTGACATTCCATTTCAACTGCTGCTTCTGGATGCACTAATTTTTTTTGGCAACGAGTGTATAGTAGTCCTGAAATGGCTGGCTAAGCTTGAAGGCTTGATGCAATGTAGCTAAGTAATGAAAAAAGGTCATTTGAACATAGGTGTGGAAATGCTTTATTCAGATGTTATTGATTAACACAAACATAGGTAATAGTGTAGCCACTCTTAGACGAGTTATTTGAAGATGCCTCTCTAGCAGCAACACATGGATTACACTGTAGTCATGAGGATTGCTGGACATGCTCAAACATGTCAGGGGTACCTTAAATCATTGTTCAGCTATCCAGAAAGCAGTCACCATACTATTTGTACATTGGGAACTGATGTAGAATACATAAGCGTTTTCAGATAGCCCAGAGAAAAAAGTCCCCAGTTTTGGTCCGGGGAGTGTGAAGGCCAAGCTTTTGGTCCTCAGCCAATTCTAAGGCTGCAGCAGATGAGGTTAAGATGTCATCAAGTAGTGAGGCTGAAATGAGCTGGAGTCCTGTCATTGATTGAACCACAGTTGATGACAGATGTGTAATAGAGAATCTTCCAGCAATGCAGTTAAGTCAATTTCAACATCTGAATAAAATTCTGTAACATCTGAATAAGACGTTTCCACGCCTCTGTTCATATATATACATATATGAATATAGCAAAATGAAGACGGTGGATTAAAATCCTGATATAATACCACACATGGATTTCATTTTCATTATATTATTTTATATTGATAAAGTTTTATGATCATATAAGCATAAAAATTTTTATTTCCTTTCATTTTTCCAGGTTTATTTAACATAAATTTTTTACTACTATTTCTATTAATCTACTACATTTTTTGAAAAATATCTAAATACAGTCGGACCTCTATTTAGCGAACCTCTATTTTGCGAACTTTTCTTTGGAACCAAGAACATTTTGCAAATTTCTTCGTAAAATAACCTCCAAATAGCGAAGTGCATTTTCTATTTAACGAATTTTTTCGTGGTACCTATTTTTTTTTTCCTCCTTGAAATCTTTTTACAAGGCGCCAATCCCTGCCATTCTTTGAATTTCAACCAGGTCCACCCCATAACCCCCTTTTACCCTCAATGGAGCTGTCTCGTGTCCTTGAAGTAGAGTCTCGCGTTTTCTAAATTGTTAAACTTGATCAGTCGTGCTGGTAATTTCGGTTCTTGTAGCTAGAAAAAGTCAAAGCGAAAGTGCTTTAGCATCAAAGAAAAAAAAAAAATTCTTGATGAGGTGGCTAAAGGTGTGAAGAAAAAGGATATGCTTTAAAATTTGGTATTCCTCCAAACAGCTTATCAGCCATCATAAAAAAATCGTGATAAGGTAGTACAAACTTTTGATTCATTGAATTCTTGTTCAAAACGTTTAAAAACATGTCTACGAAGATGTGGATTTGAAGAAAATACGCCTGAAGGGCTTTTTGGTGCATTGTAAAGATGCGAGACATATTATGAGCGAAAACACTTTTTCGAAAAAAAAAAAGAAAAAAACTCAGAATTTATTAGTAAAATTTAAGTATGCATGTGGTAATGTATGCTTTATGTCATTAAAATTATTACTTTTTTTAATAATACTTATTTTTTATGTATTTTAAATCTGTTTTATGTAGTTTAAAGTAAATTTAAAAGTGAATCTCTATTTAACGAATTTTCCATATAACGAACTTTTTTTTCGGGATTTAGCGACTTAGTTAAATAGAGGTCCGACTGTATTTTGTAAAGTAAGGGTTGTAAATATGTAAGACCAAAGTTAGGAAACAAGACAATAAAAGCGAGATCATCAGAAACAGAGTAATTGGGCTGTTGTCAGTGGATAGGACATAATTCCTTGTTAAATTATGTAAACTCATTACTTTAGCTCAATTAACAGTGTTGTTGAGCTTCTATAATTGTTATTTTTGTTAAGTATAGCAAAAACATGATGTCTAGAAATTAATCCTTTTTAATTATTATTTCTGTTATTGAGTGTCTCAATTAGATAAATCGATATTCAATCAGTCCTTTGAGGCAGTGACATTCGTTTATATATATCATTTTTAATTCATCTGCTGATTAAATCAACAGAAGCAAGGTTTATATATTGAAAGTCATATAGAAATTAAAACTTGAGAAAATTGCTTTTCACAGTCATGGGTTTTGTGATGAATAGGAAAGTAATGCATCTTTCTAAGTAACTAGATAACATTAAATGGGCTGATACACAGTTATGTCGAAATCAAATTTGATCCGTATTTTCTTTCCTCCCAATGAAACACTGTAGTTTTGTTTTTTTTTGAAGCTTGTTAATTCTTAATTGCTTTGATAATTTATTCTTCAAATAATAATAATAGAAGGTGGAATGCTATGTTGTAAATATCTACACATTATATAACATGAGTGGGGGAGGGTTTTACCTCAGCTGGGAATTAGAGAACTGGGACAGTGGAAGCACATCATAGAAGTCTTTAATCCCTCAGCAATGGCTGAATTGCAGAGTTGGCTTCAAGAGAAAAAAATAAACAATTAAATAAGACTTTGACAAAAAGTATGGCTTAATTAGACTGTTTTCAGAAAACTATCTACTGAAACTGAGAATTTATTTGAATAATATCAATACCAAATTTCAAATAAGAAGATCAACTGTATTTGCAAACTGTTTTTTACTATTATTTATACCTCGTACCAAATAAAAAGTTATTTCAATTAAATGATGATAAACGTTGAGGAAGAACAATTGAGATAGACCTTCGACTTTCTCTAAATGCTTTACTGCAATACGGAGGTAGTCCCAGGTTATCAGAATGATTTTGGTAGCACTCAGTGTTGTCATGAGAAGCCACCTGACCATCAAACATTGTTTATTTGCTTCCCTTGCAGTTTGATTATTGCTCAACATTGCAGTTTCCATTGGAGGAGTCTTTGTTGGAAAATTATTAATGGTAATTTAACCCATTCCTCCTAGCAGGCTTCAAGAGTCCATCCCAGTTCTAGATCATTTCTTCAAGGGCCATTTTCTGTAAACCAAATCCACAGAAGTCCATGGGAGATGCATCTGATGATTTTATGGTTGTTGAACTGTATGGAATAGCCTGAATTCCCATTTCTTGAGCTGTTTAATTCATATAGGTCACTATTCATTTTGCTGTCTGAAACAAAGCCTTGTCTTATGGATGTATGTATTCTTACACTCCTCACCCTCTAGTCTAGGGGTTTTGATACAGTATAATGGTTTCAAATGTTTTCTCAGTAATTCGCAGCATTAACGTTGCATTCCCAGAATTCTATGTAGTATTCACAATGGCAATGACCAGCCACAATTATGAACCCTTTGGAAAAAGTTTCCTAACACTGATGGAGTCATTCTGTCCTGCCTTTGGCATCATGTGATGATGTGATGCCGGTACGCACCGAAGTGCGAGCTTCGTATCCGAAGCATCCGTGTTCCAGGAAGCGCTAGTGTTCCCAAGATGGCGAACCCCTAGCAGACTCCCGAGAATTTCAAGGGAAAGATACTGGGGTGGTTTCCCATGGCCTTCCCCAGGACGCCATTAAGGAATGACGTCAGACCGAAGAGAAAGTGAAGAAGATGCTGGACAACACAGGAAAGGAAATTGAAACAGCCATGCCACTGCCGGGATTCAAACCCAGGTACTGGCGCATTTGCCGCCATGGCAGACCGCCGCCGAGACCGCATGGCTTGGCATCATGTAGACGACAGAAAATTGCCCATGGCCTGTTAATCATTTAAGTACATCCAGACTTCATCAAAAGTTACAGAATTTTTCTAACTATCACCTGATAAGTACCCTTCATACATCTTATCATAGTTGGTCATAGGTGTAAACTTGTGTACCTTTGGTTTTTGAAGTTTCCAAAGACCTACAATACTGATGAATAGTCCCATAGACACTTTGACACTTCCGTGACCTGAGTGAAGCTTTTTTGAGTATTTGGGTTTTCTTTAGTCACATTTCCTTTACCTTTTGTACAATAGCTTGAGAATGCTTAGATCTCAGGTGCTGTTTCCTAGTAGATAACTTATTTTGGTCCCAACTAATTGGCTTTCTATTTCTCTTAGTAATTATTCCGCTGATAGCCCACCTTGAAGTTACCTTGTTAGAAACATTGTAATTATGCTAGAATATGAAAATTTTGCATTCAAAAAAGCAAATGTGTTCCCTTCCCACCAATCTTATGTGGGTTTTTTGACTGCAAATAACATTCTAAAGCAAAACAATGTTCTTCTGTCCCTACTTGATTACACGTGATATGCGGTTTATATGTGAGCATGACCCACAGTGTGTTTGTGCAATCATTCTTATAATCCTGGAATAATCTTCCATAATTATCACCTTCCCAGTCTCCAATATCATCATTTCATTTCAGATGACACATTTGTCAAGTGTTTCAAATGTGAATCGTTTTCATTTGTTCTTTGGCTTTATGAAAATAAAATGAACCATCACACTTTGTGACAGTAAACTGAAGCATTACCAATTGAAATTGGTTATTTATTGTAATCAAACATAATTACAAAATATCAAACATAATTACAATAAGGACATAGAAGAGAAAGAGCCTACCCAGTAAATATGGACAGGGAAATATGTAAGTAAGATTATAAAAATTACTTAATATATGAAACAAACTTCTCTGGAAATCAACCAGGTGAAGGTGGTTTCATGATTTCCGAGAAGTTTTTTTTGTTGTTTTGTTTTCATTTATTGATGCCAGGAAAGCTTCAAATCTTATTTTTATTTAATATAGTTTCCAAAGAGTTCAAAAATAACCTCAAAAGTAAGTTGTATGTATATGTTGCAACTACATTTTGTTTGTAAGACCTGTGTAATTTGTTTTTAAAGAAGTAAATAACGGCACACTTAAGTTGAATAACATCATGACAATCATCCTGAGTTAAGCAATATAAGTATGGATCAAAGACTTAAAACGTTTTGAAACAAACAGTCTCCTTTTCACTTTGTCCGTAGAAACTAAGTTTTTTCTGGGAATTATACTTTAATCCTACTTAATTCATGAAAAATAAATAAATATAAATTCTACTTACTCAATATAGACCTAAAATAATAATAATATATATTAAAAGTCCAAGACAGGCTGAACTTAAGTTTATGATCGATTGTAATATGCCGTTTGTAAATCATTTGAAAAAGTAATTATTACAGTATTAGGCATGCACCATGCTTTTCATTATTATGCATTTAACAATTAATAGTTTTATTGTAAATTTGACAGCATTCCTTTATTGATATTTTTAGAGGAAAAAGTCCAGCAAAATTTGATATGGAAGTTTTTTTTGATTATTTAAAAAGAATCAAATCAAAATCAAATGTTCCTATATATTTTTCTTTAAGAATAACTTTTTGTCATCTTTAATAATTTTAAACAAATTGCTGCTTTCAAAAATGAACACTTTCATACAGTAGTTTAAATTTTTGATAACAATTTAATTTAGTTTAATGATCTTCATGCTTGAATCTTAGAGATTAACCTATTTTATACGGTATGTCTTTGGATTAACAACTGGTAATTCATAGTTGATAAAGGGAACACAGGGTGAAACAACTGTACTAGGATATTAAGTGGCGTCTTAGTATTTTTAAATCTATCTTTTTTTCCTATGAAGCTATAAAGAAAAGCCTAATAATTCGAGATGAAATCATCGGTTAAATTTCAATCAAAACTGAAAGTAAAGAGGTAAATCCTTTACAAAAGCGTTGGAAATTTCACATAATTCACAAGAGTTTTTAATTCTACATTTGGCCACAAGAGGGCCAAATAATACTTAAAAACTTCCCATGATTCTATTTTTTCGCGCCACGTCACTGCAGCCATATTGGATGTAAACGTGTGGTTGATCTTCCGGAAGGGAACATGAATATATTTCGGCTTACGGGCGATTTAGCACATTTACTAGCTATAATAGTTTTATTGTTGAAGATTTGGAAGACGCGATCATGTGCAGGTACTTGTTTTCAGAGTTAAGAATTCGAGAAATCACTTGTTTTTCGAGAACCGGCTAATTGTGATGTTTAGGTGACGTTGAATGTTTGGGTGAGGGGTGGGCATTCTATTCTCACCAAATGAAACAAGTTGTTATCAGCTAAATTCTACCTAATTAAGTTATCTGGATTAAATTTAGGAAAATCTTGTGATTCTTAATAACGATTTTCATATTTGTAATTAAATTGATGGTTAAATACATTGCTGGTCGTTCTGTTGTACTTTTTCAGAACACCAACATGGTTTTGCATTAATATAAGCTAGATTCTTCCCATATTGAGTTAGTTCAAAAATAACATTTTGTTTTTTTAAAGAAGCCAAAACTGAAAACTTATTTAATATTTCTACTTAACGATGTCCGATTCTCTCTCTTTTTTTTAGTTTTTGAAAATAGCGAAAATTATTTTTTCATCTGCCGTTTATTTTTTTCTCTTTTTTACCAACAGGGCAAAATACTAGATAGATTAAATTAAAATCAATCCTTTGCTAACACATGAAAAGGCAGAGCGAATATAACGTTTTTCTTCTATTTCTTTTCCTTTTAATGCGTGTAACTTTTCAGATATACAGTCTTTGGAGAATGTTTAAAGTTGGGGGATATTTAAGTAAGGATCTTATGAGTAATAGGTTAAGTGTTCGTTAATTTTTCTTTATAAATCATTATGGCTTATCAGTGTATTCTATGGGGATCTGAGATGACCTTTCTGTATCTCAAGAACTACTTGTTTATCCAGATTTTATTAACGAATCATACCGGCAATAACTTGTGTAAGAAGATCATAATTCAACAAGGAAAACTATATAAACTAACGAGGAAAAAAAAATACTCTTATGAAAGTGCACTTAGAATACATAATTGATGATCAAAAAGTTGACTGCATCAATTAGAAATTAATCTTTTAAACCAATTATGTGAGCTCCAATTTAAAGTTTTAAAAGAAAAATGGCATTCCAAGGGAAAAAAAAATTACAGTGCAAAGTTAGCTGAATAATATCTATACAATCTACAATGGATTTCAGCGTTCCTTTACAGATCGTTTTACTCTAAACTGAATATACAGTTATTAGTAATAACTTCCAACAACCTGCTGAACTTGATATCCATTGAATTTTCAATCATTGAAACATAATGTAAAAAGGACTTCCAGATAATACATTTCATGAATAGGAAAGAATATTTATTTAGAAAAGATATTGGGGATTAAACTTATTGGTCTCGACCGTTTTATTTAACTTATTTACAGAAGGTATTATGAATTGCCTATATAAAAATTTTATATCTGCTCAAACAAGTAAACAATCCAAACTTCACACGATACAATACACTGTAGTTGATAAGAGCATTATATTCGAAATCCATATTTCCCTTTTTGAAAGTTTCTGATTACCTTGGTATCGATCAATGACCTTTTCTGCTATTATTTGAATTTTGGAAAATTGATAACTAAATTTAGATCTCCTAAATCATTTCCAACACTTCTGAAAAATTACCGAGAAAGTTTCAAAATGAATGAAGCTAATTTAAATCAGCTATCCTTCTTTGATACACTAATGAGCTACATGGTATTTTACTGTGAATTTGTCTGGGAAATGAATTAAATATTCAGTGGTTTCATAAACATCAAAGCTGATTATGCAGAATTGGATAAAAACTGCCCAGTTTTAGTTAGCAATTTATTATGGATATAATGTTAATGATAACGTTATGCAATTCTGGAATTAAATTTGAACGAAATGTGTTGCTAGAAATAATGCTAATTAATTTTAAACAGTGACATTGTGGTATTATAATAAGAAAGAATTTTAACTTGCGTAATAGATCTTATTTCACAATAA
Source organism: Thereuonema tuberculata (assembly GCA_023159025.1). Lineage (NCBI taxonomy): Eukaryota > Metazoa > Arthropoda > Chilopoda > Scutigeromorpha > Scutigeridae > Thereuonema > Thereuonema tuberculata. Next base: position 28,205 of record JAFIDM010077103.1, on the reverse strand, counting down.
ATGTATGTCTATTCATCAAGAAGACAATTTAGATACTGCATATTACAAAACAAAGGAACACTGGTGAATTGCACATTAGGAAATTAAGATGCAGTTTGCAATGCGGACAACAATATTGGATATTTAACGTATTATGGAATTGGTTGAGTGTGTGTCAGGAAAAAAATCATCAATGGACAACATAGAAACTTAAGCTTGAAACTGGATTCCAAGAGTGAGAAAGGTCAAGATACCTTTTTGGTTGATAGGTGAAACCGTTCCTTACTAAATAATCTTATTGGATTTAACTGATAATAAAAGGGAAAAGACTTGGCTTGCATGCTATTAGACAGCAGGAATATCACTTATAAATTTATAGTCATCAGCGATGCTAAAGAAATTGTCATTTACATAAATTGTTCAAAATATATATTCAAATTATTTTAATTATAAAATTTTGTAAAAAGGCTAATGAATTAAAGACTGCGGTTAGGTTTACAACTTCCTTTAAAGGAGGAGAGGCATTTAGTTGCAACATATAATTAAAAATAAGACAGCTTTTAGAGGAGCCAAATTGTAAAAATTAATTTAACTAAAAGACTTAAATTTTTATAAATTCGAAAATTATTTCTATGAAAATTTGTGTATAATTAATCAAGAAAACCACTTTTTTTTTATATAAATTTATACTAATAAAATAATTATCAGAAAATATATATCAATCTTTTCAATTCAGTTAAGAAATGAATTTATATATAAATGTTAAGAAGTATTATCATTTTAATTTAAATTGTCAATATTAAAAAGACATGGAGTTTTGAAATTACATAATATTCTGTGAAAAATTACTAATCAGCAGATGGGTTGATGCTTTTCCTTGGAAAGGAATAATAAATTTCCCAATTGCAATAAAAAAGATTATGATTGATTTTAAAAAAAATCAAAGCTATTACGGAAAAATTGGGTGCGTTGTTTGTTAATAACCCTTCTAAATATCCCTTGATATTCATAAATGTTTATGGCAGAAGATTCTTAGAATAAAAATTCTGTTAAGCTTGGTTTAATTTGTAACATTTCTTTCAAGATATTAACAATATTATGAAATGTATTTCAAAGTAATTATAGAATATAATAAAAGCTTTAATTTTGCAATTTTAAGAATACTGCAGATCCACAATTTAACATATTTTTTTTTTTTGGGGGGGGGGGGGAAATAAAATAAAAACTAATTCTTTAATTTATTAATCTTTTACAATTTAGATGTTTTGTAAATTAATAAAAGATTTGACTTCTTCCTTCCCCTCTGTCTTTCAGTGTAGAAGGTAAAAGCTCTCGCAATCGGATTAAGTTGAGAATGGGGTGGTCAGCCCAAAGCTCGAATAATATTTGTCAAGACACTTTATAAAATTTTACTTTAAAATTATTGCTCACTGCTAAGATTTAATTTCACTGCTAAAAATGTAGCAAATAATAAATGTAATATTCTTCCTTCAAGTCAGGTATATGGAGTTTCTTCAAAATTTTATTTGTTTATTTTTTTTTTTATTTAATCAATTTTTTAAAAATTTATTTGATGATTTTTCCACATATTTACAGTTATCTAATTTCTCCAGTTTTATTGTGAAAACAGTAAGCATTAACCATACACTCACAATAAACAGATTTCAGCATCAAGTCTACTAGGGCTGAGACAAAATTAAGATAATTCATAATTTAGATTTAACATCAAACAAACTGGTAGAACCTAAGAAAATGGAGGAAGTTGCAACATCCTTAATGAAGCAGCAAATGCAAACTGCTGTTGTAATGTGCATGGGACGTCATGGCGATTAGATGTGCCCTACCCTACAGTGGGAATATAGCAGCTTTACTCTCCAGAATCTCATTGTCATGAATTGTGAGAAGTAGAAAACATTTGCCTTGTCATTTCACAGCTCAGATGATGATTAATGATTCTTGGCCTTGGCAAATTCTATGGACCGACGAGGTCCATTTTCACTTGATTGGGGTGGTGAACACTCACAACTGCCATATTTGCTCTGGAGAAAACCCACACGCTCATCTAGAAATTCCCTAGAATTTCTAAAATCACCAAAAATCACAAAAGGATGATATTGTGAATGGTTGATTTAGCCACTCACCCGCCTAAGGAGTCGCCTCGTCCAACCTGGCATTCCTTTTCAAAGTCGAACAGTCCAGTGGCAGGAACGAGGCATCGTGCAGCCTTATATAGAGCTGCAGAGTCAAGCTTAAGCAAGCAGTTGGTGACCGAGAGGATGCAAAGCAGTTCGGTGGCTGAAGAGCCACGCAATAGTCTCCAGTCGGAGAAGTGTCAGTTCAGTGGGCAAAAGACAGAAGTTACTTCCAGCCAGGAAGACAGAGAGGGTGCGACTACGAAGAAGCCATTTCTATCCGCAAAAGGATTATCTGAGTCCACAGGGTTCCAGAGACGACCGAGCCTAAGAAAGAGCGACTACGAAGAAGCCATTCCTAGCCGCAAAAGGATTATCTGAGTCCACAGGGTTCCAGAGACGACCGAGCCTAAGAAAGAGTGACTACGAAGAAGCCATTTCTATCCGCAAAAGGATTATCTGAGTCCACAGGGTTCCAGAGACGACCGAGCCTAAGAAGGTGCGACTACGAAGAAGCCATTCCTAGCCATAAAAGAATTACCTGAGTCTGCAGGGTTCCAGAGACAACCGAGCCTAAGAAAGAGCGACTACAAGGAAGTTACCTATAGCCATTTAAGGACTTTCTTAGTCCAGAGGAGTAAGCAGTGAATATTTTAAAGCTGAAGACTAGTTCAATTAGGACTACTGGCAGAACTATATTTTAATAATAAAAAGAAATAAAGTTTCCGGCTAACTTCGGTTAGTCAAATGTTCACTGAGGTGAAGACATTTACTCGAATCTCGCTTTAAGACCCCCAAGCCGCCGGACGTCCGTGGTGTTACGACCCTCAGCCACTCACGCCGGTAGCAATATGTGATGTGATTTCACAGCATCCTTTATCATTGGATCTTATTTTGTTTTAAGAAAACACTATGTGTGGCAGTGACATACTCTGTTAATGCCTCTATATATGGAGATGTGTTTCAAAACTCTGGAAAGAATTTGTCTGGATACCACAATCTTTATGCAAGCTGGAACACTCCCTCATATCGACTTAAATGTGCAAAGGTTATTACTGCAGCGATGACAGCTGATCATTTCCAACATCATGATCACCAGACTTGACTCCTTGTGATTTCTGGTTATGGGGATACTTGAAGGGGCTTGTTTATCAAGGTGATGTTTCTAACGTCTTGAAGAAAGAATTCACTACATTTTGCCATTGAGTGTTTTGTTCAAGAATGCAGGCTTTAGAACATGGAGATAGAGGGCACGTAATACCATAATTCTGATTTTATTGGTTATTTACATATTTCAATGTGTGCAAATTTAATAACATTTGTAAAATCACAATCTGTGACATTGTAACTTTCTTAACTTTAGTTCTTTCTTCTCACATCCGTACATCAGATGGGAGGAAATGGTAACATCTTCTCAAGACATTCATCATTCTTGTAATGAACAAATGGACTTCTTTAAAGGTGCTGGTGAAAGTTGAAATAAATTGTTAGATGAAGTTCCCCTATTGCAGATGGAGATATTGATGCTTAGTTGAGTGCTTAGATCTTAGCTAGCTGCTATCAAAATTGCCAGGAGAGTGTAGAATAAAATAGTTGATTTTCTGGTCGCCCTTGTATACGAGGAGGAATAATCTTGAATTCACAGCAGTTGACAAGAAATTTTGATGGGACTAGCAGATTAGCTGTGAAGAGGCGTTTATTAGTAGCATCCCTGTAGATGTTTCTTGATGGGTGTTACTGTTGACTACTTCACTAAACAAATTGTAGTTGGGTTGTTTACCCACATTGTGTTGAGGAATAGTCTGTGCCTTTCAATAGTTACACTACAGTGAATTGACTGCAATCATGTCAATCAAACTGTTGTAGAAGAGGACAGTTACTCAAGCAATAACATCTTCCTATTTTATTGGTTTCTTTGCCATGGATTTTTTGATAGAATATAGTAGAGCAGCGTTTCCTCGGAATACCTCCACATATATAGTAATAGAATAAAACCATATTTGTATCGTATCCCTTCCTTAAATATGATCGATTTTCGATTTTTTTGATCTTTTCTGATGGTGTATTTGATGGTTTCTGATAGTTTTAGGATCAAGTCACTACCCACCGATTGGGAACCGCTGTAGTAGAGGGATTTCTGGAGGCCATTTCTAGATGAAATGCTGACTATTTTTTTTATTCATTTAAAATACTTTGAATGCATAACAGTAAAATGGTATTATGCTCATGTGTATCATCTTCACTTACAAGAAGGTGGAGTATTTGCCATCACTCAGGATTGAAGGTTGTTCCAGGATAAATGATCCTTTAATTTAAATTACTGTTTTCTGTGAAATGATGTTTGAATGCTGTATCTGCAGCCAAAGCAGATGAATGATCATTGTACAAATTCACCAAAATGTGATATCTGATGATCATTAACCTTAATGCTAGATCTTCATCTGTAACCACAGAACGATTTATTTCTAGATGAAAATTTCTATATCTGCAGAAATAATGCTGTAATATGATTAATATAAGTCATACCTGTCATTGACGCGTTGAAATACAGTGGCATTAAGACAGACTGGAATCAACTCTGGTACTATTTCAAGCCCTTTTATCAGAAATCTTAATGATACTGTTCTTGTCGGCTCCCTGTGACTTTCCCTTTGGTGGTTGGACTTTCAGTACCAAAGTGTATCAACCTAGGATGTGATAAATATTATTTTTATCTGTCTATCTAAGAAAAAAAATGAAGCAGTGATAATAGTGAGGTCTACAGTCGCAAAGAACAGCTGCTAAGGATAACTTTTATTCTTTTTTTTTTTTAATTTTAACATGAGTAAGAAAATGACAAATTTTCTACGACTTCTCCAGTACATCAGGAAAATGTATGACCTGAATGAAATGGAATTACCTTAATTTTGGTTAAAAAGAATACATCTAAAATAACATGCATAAATAGCAGTTAACTATATAAAGTTACATTATAATACCATAATGAAGCAATAAACTGTGTAGTAGTAGAGAGATCAGATGAGTAGTCTGGTTTAAGCTAAAATTCCAGACATAATAGATTTTAATTCTGAAAATAAGATATGCATGAACTTCATAATTTGACTAGTACACACAAACTGCCAAAGGGATTAAGTGTCATTCGTAATTTTTAGTTCCTAAAACAGATGAGGATAGTGCCCTGAACTCTTGAGGTTCCCAAATCACATTTCCTTCTGCACAAGTATTCTGAAATGAAGAGCAGATAAAATTTTCTCCCTAATTTCATGAGGATTATTGAAATTTCTTCATTTCTGTTCCTCTAAACAAAAATATAGTAATTCATGCAGTATTTTAGAGTCTTACATCTTTATCATTGTTTAATTATGTGATAATGGTCTTTGGAATTGGATCATGTATAAACCATAGCTAGATGTTTTGACTGCTATTTGACTGAAACTAATGAATGACATAACGTCATTGTCAAAGGATGATGTTTTAATAGAAATACTGCAGTGCATTAATAGCAGTATGTTTTCCCACTTATATTGGTGTAAGAACGCTTCAAGCAACTATGTGGGGGTCATATATTCTAGTGAATTCCAAATTAATTTTTCAAATTGGTGTTTATATATACCTTTAAGCTTTAACAATTTTACGATTATCCTGTTTTAGATATCCCAGTCTTATGATATCATTACTTTGTAGTAACACTGTCATCATCAGGTTTCGTTATTTACATTTATGACAAATTCCTATGAGAACAGTAAAGTGTGAACCATGTGCTCATGATTAAAAGTCCTTATCTGATTATCAGTCTGTTGGTGAGGTTTTTTCTACCTTTTATTGATTATAAAAGATATGAGAGAGACTATTTCCTAAATTACATTTTGCACAATTTACATGTCCCCCTATCTAGATTTAGTTGTTTAAATATTTTTTTTCTCCCTTTTAGGTATATCAGGGAAGAGTCAAATACTTTTTGCTTTAGTTTACACAACACGATACCTTGATTTGTTCACAAACTTCATCTCGGTGTACAACTCGACCATGAAAATCTTCTTCATTGCTACATCCTATGCTACCCTGTTTCTGATGTATTCCAAATTTAAGGCAACTTATGATCATAATCATGATACATTTCGAATTGAGTTTTTGCTGGTTCCTGTAGCTGGTCTGTCCTTGCTGGTCAATCACGACTTCACTCCCTTGGAGGTAAGATTTTCTGTTCTGTTGTAATTTAGGTTTTTATTTATTTACTGCTTTATTTACAAAGTTTCTTGTCACATTTAAATTATGACAGCAATATTACAACTGATAAAAATCACATTACAGTTCTTATTAGATAAAGTGAAGGACCCCTAGATAAAACTTTTGCTACAAACAGTAAAATATATACACATAATCAAACAACAATCTGTTCTATGAAAAACGATGAAAATGCACATTCGTTTGCTTTCAATCCTTGAGCAATCATCGATGGGAATCTGGGACACCTGTTTCGTCCTTATTAGGACTCATCAGCCAAATTTACCCTCGATAATCAAGCTGAGAATGCCTGACAGCCTATGGATCCTTCTCTTGCTTTCAGAAATGGGACCTTGCAAAAGCAAACAATGGAAAAATCGCTGTGACCAGTACAGGGCAATTACCTTGGCCCACTAAGCACTGGTACAAAAGGCATTTGATTTAACCTTCTATTAAATGCCTTTTTGTGCCCAGCGCTTAACTGGCTAAGGTATTTGCGCTGTACTGGACACAGCAATTTTTCTATTGTATGCTTTGTGGGGCCCCACTTCCAAGAGCAGGAGAAGCACCCGTAGGCTTTCATGCGTTCTAGCTTGATCGAGGGTATATCTGGCTGATGAGTCCTAAAAAGGATGAAACGGGTGTCCCAGATTCCCATCGATGATAACTCAAGGTGTGAAAGTTAACGAATGTGTATTCTTATTGTTTTCATATTACATTTCATGCACGTTAGACCTTCTTACATAAAACAATCTGCCCCCCTCCCCCTCAAAACCACTATCATGGCTCCATGCAGGTGGCACCGCTGGTTAAATTCCTGTACTGTGTCCTAAATATTAGATTTTTAATAGTTTTTTATGGTTTCGTCACTGATATGGTAAGGAAATCAAAATGTAAATGGGTTAGAATAAAGGATTTTTTTTCATTTATTAATAAAAATAATCGTAAATTCTCGAAAAAAGTATACAAAATCAAATTAGGTAAGATCAAGGAACTTTTTTTTTTTTTAAATTCTGAATTCTACAAATCAACATAAAATCAATAAATAACAAATTTAGAAAATTAAGTGTTTTTCAAGGCCCTGGTACATTACTCATTACTATGGGGAGGGAAAAAAAGAAAACAGAAAGCCACAAAAGTTTGATGCCAACAACTGTTTATGACAGTTCGAGGTGTCTACTGAGATGCCGCACACAATACTAGTTCTTCTTACAAGCACCGGTAGCATACTAATCAATAGGAGTTGCCTAACCACACAACACGGTGCCATGTTATCAGCACATCTACTACAGGCGTCAATACAGATCCATGTAGTCGGCAGTGAACGTGTTAAACAAAACAAAAAAAAGTTGCAAAAAGGACAGAGAAAAGAGTAAAAAATTGCACAAGACACATCTTTGTTCTTGCTGCAAAATTGGTTGTCAGAGAGTCATTGTGATACTAATTATTTTGAATAAATAAATCGCAGTAAAGGTTTATCAGACAAAGAGTTGACTAAGTATCAAAATAGCTCTTCCAGTTTCCACATTAACCCTTCATTACCCATTTGATATGTACTGATCCAAATCAAAATATCACCAGCATGAACTTTGGAACTCCTTCCTTTAAAAGTTGTCTGAACATTTTGAATTATCTATAAAGGGAACTTTGATACATGCAAAGCAATGTGTATTATTGATTTTGAACAATATATTGATTGATTAACTAAATAACGCAGATAAACTTTTTTTTTTTTTTTTTTAACCTGCTTTGATTCCATTTGCGAAGTTTGAAATAACCAATTCTTGACCTATATTTTACACTTCCTATTGAATTCCTTCTACATCATTTTAGGTTTTCAGTATTGACCAGTTTAGTATGCATCTAATTAGTAACTGATCAGAGCTTTTAACAGATCTATTTGTAATCTCATTCCAAAGTCGAACTTCAGCTGGGTAGTATAACTCTTGAATGGCTTTTGTTGTAACATTATCTTAGGAAGAATTATTATTAGCAAATGCTAGAGAGAACTCCACAAAATGATTGAACTGAATGGATAATGGTATCAAGTGCTCTTCCCGAATGTTTGCATTCATCTGAGAAGTGCAGTTATTAAAATAATAGTTTAAAAAACTGCTAATTTTATCATGCATTAAAATAAATGAAAACAGACAACTTTTTTTTATTATTATTATTATTAAATACTAATAAATGTAGCATGATGTCTTAAGTTTATCCACTGGCACATAATGTTGAGACATCTTAGCCTTTTAAAATACACCCTACATTGCTGACATTGAATTCAGGTTTATAGTAAGCTCTCAAAAGATTCGAGCAGTCATTTAATACCTTGACTTGATTCAATATTTGATCCCTCTCTGTGTCTCACTGTGCTATTCTTAGCCATGGACCTCTAGAAGCTGTTTGGATGTTAGGAACATCCAAGGTTAGGAGATCATCATCATCTTAGTAGCATGAATCTCTCTATCATTAGATAACTTGTTGATTGCTAAAATGTCGAAATCATTTCATTTGCCTGCGCTGCATTCCTTTTGTTTTTTAATTATTTGAAGAGTTCACCTTCTCGCTACAGTCAGATCCAAAGGAACAATCTGTAGGAAAGATTTTTAAACTTGCAAGTTAATGTTGAAGACATAACAGTGAACAAGTTTCAGGATCATTGTCTGAATGCTTCTTTGTATACAGCCCTATTATTTTTTTCATCTTCTCCCACTGTCTTCATGTACCTCGTACAATTACTGTATGTTACAAATGTACAAATGATAATGATATTTATGTTACAAGAATATTTATTAATAGCAAAATGAATATTACAAAAGAAAAAAGAATAATCGTCTCGGGGCTAAATTGACTTCCATTATATACCACTTTATAATTGAATAGTAAATAATTAGTTTCAAAATTGTATTTTATGTCTAAAAACTAGATGAAATTGTAATGAACAGTGAAAATGGATTTGTTTTAAGTATAATGTTTCTTTGTTGTTACAGATTCTTTGGACATTTTCCATCTATTTGGAATCGGTTGCAATCTTGCCTCAGCTGTTTATGGTGAGCAAAACTGGAGAAGCTGAAACTATTACAAGCCATTATCTGTTTGCATTGGGTTCCTATCGTGCTTTGTATTTGCTGAATTGGATCTACCGTTACTACTTTGAAGGCTTTTTCGACCTCATTGCCATTGTAGCAGGAGTGGTTCAAACAGTGCTCTACTGTGACTTCTTCTACCTATACATTACCAAAGGTGAGTATATATATCTCGTACAGTATGTGATTTCCTGCTATATGTGCAATTTCCCACAGCTGAAAGACTTTATTTATGCAAATACTTTGAATAAGGTCCAGTATGTAAGTAGAGGCCTTTATTATTTTATCTTATTGGTATAGTTTAGTTAGGGATTCTTTTTGCGCTATAAAATCGAACCCGCCATATGTAAATAAGCTATAGTAAAGATACAATGGGAGTATTAATTGAAAGTCTTTATTAAAACAAAATTTTTGAAAGTGTAATGAAAATGAAACTTGTATAGACAAACTTAAATTGTAAATAAACATAAAAAAGATTCTAGCTTGCTTGAACGAAAAGAAGTTTGGTTTAGTTGGAATTTTTTGTTTTCATTTCATATTTGATTTAGTTTAAGCCGTGTGTGTGACGTATGTCTTACGCTGTTTACTGGGACTTAGGTTATTTGGAAATTAGGAAGTCACCTTAGATGCCTTCAACATTCTCTCCTCTTCTTTCTAGCTCTTTGTCAAATTATTTATAAATTCCTGGTTCCCAGTATATCCTTGCTTCTGTTGTTTAGTTCCATCAAAACTGCATAACAAAGAAAGCCTTTTCAAATAATCCTATCCTTGAGATGGTGTTTTCACATTTTTGTCCCTAATATTATTCTCCATTCTTATAGATTTTATATAAGAAAATAAAGGTTAATTTGTTTTTGAATATTTTAATATTAAATGAAATTACATTAGTTAATGACTTTCAACAAAATATTCCCAGTCTTTGATTATATGGTACTTGCAGCTAAAGAAAAGAAATTTCAACTTTATGGCAGGAATAACGACTAGAAGGTTAAAATATTGTACAAGAACAGATAGCACAGGTGATGGGCTTCTGAAATTGCTAGCGAACAGGACAGTTGGAAGGCAGGAATCGACTTATTTGCAACTATTATAATATTTAAGGATGCCAATGGAGAAGGAATGAAATTTGTTATTTGAGGAAATTATATTTTATTTGGAAAGTTAATTTTCACTACTGCATTTTTTAGAAATTGTTTTACCAGACACACATTAACAAAAACTTCTAGAAGAGCTGTTTGCCAGGATTCTTATTAGGGGATAAGTTCAAGAATGACCAACTACTTTGTGGTGTTAGGAAAGAAAAAAGTTTTTTTTTTTTTAGTTTGAGGAGGGACCAAATAGAAAATGACTACAGGGGTGTTTGTGCTCCGGGGAAACCCCGGAATTCCGGGGATTTTGAACTTCGATACCCGGAAATTCCGGGGATCGTCGTTCAAAAGGAAGTAGGAATAATAATGAATTATTTATTTTGATCTGGGTAATTTTGTTTGCTTTGAAAGCAGAAAACGCAAGGTCAGTGTGTGTGGTGAAAACTTTTCCTTTCTTTCTCCAAAGGCAGTGATAATGCGTGAAAAGGGGGAAAAAAACTTCTTTTTCTTTCCTTATTGCGAGTTATGACTCATTCCCCCGGTTCTCGGACATTATCTTCTGGATTCTTTTCGGCAAGTAGGCGCGGCAGAAAAAAAAAGGGAGAGACTTCGTTCGACCAGATGTGCGATCACGTGACTCACATGACCTGGCGTGGCGCCAATAAGTAGAGAAGGGGGATTTTTTGGGTCCCACAAACACCCCTGGACTATGAAAGAGGAAAATGTTTATTTTGTAATCATTTAGATGAGATTGGAAAAATTCCTTTTCTGTAATAAAGAGAACAGATTGAGTGGGTTTAGTAACAGAGGAATGTAAGATTAATAGCAAATGGATTCAATGGCTGTCAATACTAAAGGGAAAAGCGAGGCAGACCAACTTGAATTTTCCTTCATGGAAGATCTTTGCTTAAGATATTCTCATAAAGGTTTTGATTTATTGAGTTGAGGTTTATCAAAATGGGAAAGAGATGAAATCTTAGGAATATGAAAATAATCCAAAAGGTAGTTGGGATGAATTACAACTTACGACCAAAATCTTCAAGGTTAACTTTTAAATCTTGAGCAGAATAAATCAGGAAAATGACAGATTTTGTAGAGCTTTTGACAGTCATCAAAAACTTAGTAAACAAGTGTGTAGATACTGGATAATGAGATATTCTAGACTATAGCTAGGCCGTTAACCATTTTTATTCACTGGTAGGTGAATAAGCAGTGGTAAAAATATTTACCAGACAGTTTCTCCAAAATTAACAAATTACAAATAATTAATTTGAGTAGAATCCTCTTCATTTCAGTTGTTTTTCCATTTGACAATGTAATGTGCTATAGAAATCCATAATTTCATTAAAGTTTAATGACAATATTGGTTAAAATATTTAATTTCCAAATTTCTGTGCTTTTGGGCAAAATAATTTTATTGATGACCTATAACTTACAAAGCAAATTAAGAATCTGATCATTTATTATTATTAGATTATTATATACAGGGTGTATCAGTAAGACTCTTGTCAATTTTGCATAGAGTAGGAAAAATCAAATGACCTAGTAAATTCATGTCGACTTTTTTGGACTTTTACCAGGGCTTCAGCGTGGCCCTTTCGAAGCATATTTTGTTGCAACAGAACCAATGTCTTCAAATTTCTTCTTGATTGGAGCCATTGTTTCACGTTTGTGAGAAAAACCATATCCCTCATTAAATAAATGTCTTGCTGTAGATGTTAACATTTGACTGCAAGTAAACTTAGTGACACACACGTTGCTTTAACGTCAGCCGGAACGTACCACTTTTTCCTCCCTGTCTGCCGTTGTAAATTATCATACGGGGCAATTATGCAATTCAGTGCTGTAAAGTGCTTGTAATGTCATGAGTTGTATACCAACTGTTGTACGCAGGTGAAGCCTTCTGGTGCATGCCTGTGTTAGGGTATTGTTCTTTTTATGAATAAATGTATAATCTGCTCTCAAAAATAACTCCCAGGAAGAGATTACCAGATTGACCAGGTCCAACAGACACACCCTGTATATCTGTTTTATCAATACTTATAATTATAGATGTCAAAATATTTATACATAGGTACGAATTACCGTATTGGCCCGAATATAGCGCGAGGTTTTTTTCCGAAAATACAATCTCAAAAACAGCATTCGCGTTATTTTTATAGTCTTGCATTGTAAATCGCGCCTGAACATAGACCACCTGTAATACAAATCCCACGCATATCCTCCCGTGACGCGCTCTTATCAGCTGTCCGCTAGTTCAGCTTCGTTTCTCATTTATTTAATCATCATAATTTACGATTATTGTAATTTTTACTAAACAACTAACTTCATTCTGCGTTCCTGTGGATTTCCGTTAGAATAATATCCCGGAAATCCTCTAAGTGCCGCTAGGTAAAAAAATAAATAATACTCTACACATAAATGAAATTTTAGGTTATTCATTCATTGTAGTGTAAATAAAAATTGCTTGTAGACCTAATTTTAATTTTCTTTTGATTTTTTTTATTTTTCGTGAAATGATTTCGAAAAATTGGGGGTCGTGCTATATTCAAGCCAATACGGTAGATCAATCAGCTAAAGTATTGTAAAAATAATGAACCTTTCCCAAGATTGATGTAAATTGAACCTATTTTGATATAACCCAACTGTTAAAAGCAATTCTTTAAAATTTCATGTCAATTTAGTTGAATGTTTAAAGGATTCTTTATTACACCAGGGAACAAACTTACCTTGATAAAGAGAAGTTTTGTCTCCTTATTTAGTTAACCAGTAGGAAAATAAAGCAACTAATTTTCCAACTACTTTAAACAAGAATGGATAAAATAAGAAAATTTTCAATAAGAAAAAAAAAATCCTGTAATTTGGAAATTACTAATTTCATTCAAAATTAGCTGTTATATTATAATTTCTCTTGCTAGTCATTTCCTTATTCAGTTTCATTGCTATAGGATAGACTTTCACTTCATGGAGGTTAGTTCTTTTATCATAGAGATAGTTTTGTCCTTGTATAATGGATGTCAGATTTTGTAATGGTAGTAATGCTTTGCATTGAATTTAGGCTTAGATTTTTCCAATCACTCATTGTCTAATTTAGACATTAAAAACTTGACTTTAATATTTGATATATTTTGTACTTCAATCTAACATAAATAATAATTTGTAAACATTTTCTTTATTTTCAGTTTTGAAAGGCAAAAGGTTATCGTTGCCTGCATAAATGTGAAGTTTTGAGTCGTGAAGGTAATTTCAGACAAGAACATGAAATATAGCTGAATGGACACAGCCATACAGTGGATATCTCACCACATTGGTGGACATTTACTGCAATTAGGATTTGCATGAAAACAAAACAAACAAAAAAAAAATATTAGAAAAGTTTTCTTTCTGTGGGTTTCAGTCATTAAGCTAAAAAGCATCTTTCTTGAAGGAAGTAACGAAGTGCTTATCAAAGTATTGGATTTTCCTTCTTCCTATTGATTTTAATGTTTACAAACATATGTTGTTATCTATATCTCATTCCAAAAATCAATTTTCTTAGGTAATTTTAAAAATAATGTACAATCAACTATAAATGCATGCCAATCAACATACAATAGGAAATGCTGTTCAAAAAAGATCAATGTGCATTTTCAATGGAAATCCATTTGTTTTGTTTTTTTTGACCAGTTTTTCTTTTTAGGGTATTGTAACTGAGAGACATTTTATGACAGTAAAAATTTAAGAATGACCTAGAAAATATATAAAAAAAAATTAGAGCTAATTTTTGTGATTTCCAGTTGTTTATTATCTATGTTGTAATGAAAAATATTGAATTGTTAGCCTTGACATGTATTGGGCAAAACTAGACCCTACAACTACTTATACATCTCATGAATGACTCAAGTTCACAGAATATATGGGTTTGAATTCCATCCATGGTTTCACAGAATTCCCAACTACAGTTTTTCTGTTGCTATTATAGATATTTTCATATTTGAAAAGGGATAAATATTTAATATTTTTTTTTTGTATTTATCATCCCTGAAACATTACGATTTTACATTGATAGCTGCTAGGTTTTGTTCTGTTGTCTGTTGCTTGAATATCATTTAGTTATTAACTGATGTTTATCGAGTTAAGTGTACATGGCCTAAAAGCAATATTTCATGATGAGCTAAAAATAAATGTGAAATGAAAGAAGACATGACTTTTATAATTTCAAGAAACTCCTTCTACTTGACCTCAATTGGATACATCTTAAGAATTTAAACAAGTTTAGGTGAAGTAGATAACTTTGCAGTTTGATGAAGATCTGTAAAGTCCAAAGTAGATTAAAAGTAGATGTCTTCTCTCAACTCCTGTTTCTTAGTTTACAGTTTATTTTGAAAGAATCATAAGAATTCTTTGGTAGTACTATAGGCTTAAAATATACATGTATGTTTGTATCATTAGGAAGGGTAAAATAAAGAAGATAATGCGAATAAAAAAAATAACAACCAGTTGGAATTCAATCTAACCTGTAATTTATTATTAATATTTTAAAGGGAAAGGGGGGGTGTTCATTAAAGAAGCATTTATTAAATTATGATCATAATATAAAGATCAATATAAAAATATTATTTCACAGAAAATAACAATGAATTTTTTTTTTATTTTTTGTAATAAATGTTTTCTTGATTTAATGTTGCAAACGCTTTACATCTCTTTTAAAGCTGTGTTGATTTTTTTTTTTTTTTGTTTGGATTTATTTGCAACACAAATGAACTTCTGTGATCGTCACGAAATAACTGCAATATCAATTGGGAATGAAAGTAACACTATTGAATTCACTAGTCTTTTAATTTACTTTTACATTATCTGATAATAATTTGTCAATTTTTATCACTAAGGAATTGATATCTTTCACCTAGCAACCTATCTGCATTGGGAGAGAAGGGAGGAAGAAGAAACGATTTATGTTTTTTTTTTCTTTTTTCCCGACACATTTCGCAGTTTCCCAAACCCTTTTCTTTTTTTAACAAGATCACGATAAGTATATGATTGAAATGGTGCTTCCCTGCATTGAAGGAGATGAAGAAAACTTGTAAGATATTCATTGTTTGTTTGGCACAGCGTTTCAGTTTCCCAGACCTTTTATTGCATGAACTTATGATTATGCTGTATTAAGTCATGAAGCAATGTATTTGATAATGAATTTTGGTATTTCGGCAAAATATTAAGCACGGCAATACCATATTTGTTTGATACTCAGATATGTAGAGATTGAACATTAGTTTGGATTCACGGTAAAAGAGTAGAGATTAAATCTTGTCTGAATAAAAATAAAACTGACTGGGAAAGGAAAATTCTTCCAGGGAAAGCACTTATGGCATTTTATTCACAAGATGTATGAAATAAAAGTGGGTTAATGTGGAAAACTTTTTGCACTTGGATGAACCTAAAAAAAAAAAATTCAGTGTAGATTCAAGTATTTAATTATTTTTTTTTTAATAAGATCAATAAAGTTTATATCATAAATAAATAGCTTTTGACCATAACTTATTTGCTAATTACTAAACAATGTTCAATAAAAATGAGACTACTTTACCTTTGCTAGTCTTCATCTTGATTTAAAAAGCTTTAATAAATATATATCATTTTTTTTTTCTTCAATAACCTAACTTTTTTTTTTACACATTTAAAGTTTTTTTTTCTCTCATTTTTATTAATTTTTTTATGAATTTTCAAATGCAAGATCAGATTATGGTAAAAAAATAGGAAAAAAAAAATCCATACATGTAGTGTATGTTACATATATACATGTATATAAAAAGAATGCAATTTTATCTCAGCTTTTATTTAAATTTACTTGTACATTTTATCTAAATAAATGCATTTATTAAAGAATACATATTTTTTTTTTATTCAGTTTATTCACACAGTATACTTTGAAAAAAAAAAAAAGTTTTTCTGGCAAATTATAATATTGTGGTCCTTATAGGTCATAATTGTAAATTTAGCCTATGTTAATTTGTTTGATGTTGAACTCTGAAGAATGAATAGGTTAGAAATCAGTAATGAATATCTTAACCCTTTAAAGAATAACAGTTTTCATTTGAAATTTCACGAGGCAGTCGAGATCAATAAAAAAAAAAATTTTACCCATCCCTATCTCGAAAATTAATCTACTGCCATGTTTACCGCAATCAACCATACTATCCCACCTGAACTACATTCCTGTATCTATTTTTAGAACCCAAAAGTATTCTATTTTGGTGAGATTAGTTATTCAATGGAGTAGTGGTCCACTAAATATACTTTGGATCAGTGGAGTGACTATAACTCAATGAGGTTAGTTTTATAACCACTCGGTTGATTGCGCAACAACTGAGTTAACATGAATTGATGACAGTCGCTGTAATGGTCGCCAGTTTTTTTTTGTTTTTTTTTAAGATGTTTGTATATTTCTTGTCAATATAGATTAACTCTAAAGTAAAAAGTTATTGTCTGTAACAAAACATTTACATCAACAAAATAATGGCACAGACTTTCTGTAATTCTCAAACTTCTGTTGAAGGATAAAGTTTTACTTAGCATGAAATATTGAAAGAATTTCACCCTCATCCAAGCTTATATCATTTGTCTATTTAACTACTTCTCCTTGAGATCTTAAGCCTCTACTTTCAACAGAAGCTGTTTTAATAAAATGTGTTTACTATCATTCAACCCAATTTACAAGGATTTTTTTTTAATAAGTAAAAAGAAAATCTTACAGATAACTGTTATTATCAAAAAATTTGAAAAACGTTATCTGTTGCTCTTTCCTATGGAATCATATTCAACATTGTCAAATTGTCTTTTGAAATGGGGGGATCAATCCCTAAATAAGATTGCAGTATTAAGGTTTTCTGAAGGCAGCGAGATTGTCAACAGTAAATAAAACAATATGGGCTGTTTGTGAATCATTTCCATGGTTGCAAGGTTTAGCTAAAAGTAGACAAAACAAAGAGAAATAAAAGGTAAGAGAATTGTGGTAAATACAAGGTTGATATTAACCATCATAAAACTAGTAGAGGAAATCGAACATGTTGTTGTCAAGGTAATTTCCCCTCTGCAGACATATCTTCATCCAGCAGCTATACAATGTTTCAGTATCTTCCTGGAAAACATTTCGTGGTATCTTGTCTCAGTGCTGCTGCTATTGCCTCAATCTCTGCACAATTGTTAAAAGCTGTGTCCTTTACGGGCCTCCTTCAGCTTGAAAAACAGATGTTAGTCACAGGGCATAAATTTGGAGCCTGCAAGATAGGGTAAAACAATGGTTCCCAATTGGATAAGGTATGGTGCGACTGCAAATGATTGGTGAGAAGGTGTGTTGTCCTGCTGCCTAGAATCGTTTCGGAACAGATGTGGGGTCTTACATCCTAAGGCCTTGGAACAGCACTGCTAGTGCTGTTGTATTATTGAGTACTCGTGATGGATCACACCATGACAGACAAGGAAAATAACATCTTGCCTTTGTTTTGACTACAGCACACTTATGTTGGTTGGCTCCCATGAACAACTACATTTTGGATTGTTGCTTTGCCTGATGATCTCCCATAAGAATTTGGTTCAGCTTGATCTGTCTGAATAATCAGACCCTGGCGAATCTCAATCCTAAACGTCTTCTGAACATCTAAAGCGATGAGGCATAAATTTTAGACGAGACATGTCACATTTACAGATCTTGTTTGATGATCACAAAGCATGCAGAATGCAAGATTTCATGTCCTTCTGCCAACTGTGCATAGTTATGCTGTAGAATTTTCCTCGATTGATGCTCATACAGACTCAATGTTAGCTGGAGTTCTGTAGGCCTACCTGGTCTCATCATCATGCAGCGATTGCCATCCCTTAGACCACTTACGCCTTTTAACTAACTTGCTTCTGCAAAAACACCAGCTCTGTAGGCCCTTTGAATCTTCTTAAGGTTTTGGTTGGGAATATATCCAAGCATTGGCAAAATATGATTGAAGACCGAACCTCAAATACTGGTATAGTACTTTAATTACATGAAAACAATCACAATAATGTTTTTATTTAATTTAAGAATATTTAAATCCATGTGTCAAACCATTAAGCTTGCACATGGTTTATGCTTGTAATAGTTTATTAAATCATAATAAAATAGTCGAAGGTGTCCCGGAATATACAAAAAAAAAAAAAAGTTTTCCTATATGCCAAGATATCAGTATTCTATAAAGCACTCTGCATGAATGCTGAATTTAGCTATTAATTAGTGACCCCTAGGTTACAGCTTGCCTGTAAAACATTGGGGACCGCTCTTGCTTTTTATGCTTGCTGAAGGTGTCTCACTGTAGTGGCCAAACGGTTAGAGATATTAGGATGAAACCTTCACCAGTGTGCTCAGCATCAAAAAGTAGGTGACCACGTCCAAAAAATCAGACCTCTAGGAACACTCCCTGACCGGATGTTGGGGTGTCAAAAGTGGTCGCTTCCAATAAAGAGGAAAACAGCGATAGACGTCCAATATCGACCCTTCTGAACACATTTTGTTTATAAAATTCTGTATGGGGCCGCTTTGCTTTTGACACTGTCTAAAAGCATTAATTTATCTTGTTTTCTATGTAACTTCATTAAAATTCCTCTCAGAATATTGAATTGTCAGCGATAGTTGTTTTTATAAATAGCTTGCAAAACTCGGACATTTTATACAAGATTAAATTTATAGACCTATTTTTTTTTTTTTTTTTTTTTTTACAAGTAAAAAATACATCACTTATGTTGAAGGACCTCAACATTTGCAACATTGACTACATAGAAAGTTTCGCCTGAAATGCAGGATTGATCTTTTGTTTGAGTCTTTTAGGAACTTTGGTGATAGGAGACTTGCTTCAGTATTGGTGACATTTTTCATTCACGTCACCAATTTTCATTCGAGTTTTTAATAATAAAAAATTGTAGTCATTTCAGATATTTTAACAGCAAATTCTTCACATCAGTTACATGAACTTGTTCCTGCAATTAAATAATTATAAATTAATTTAATCATGATAGCAAATTGAGAAGCAAAAAAGAAACTAACAAGTTTACTCATTTCACTTGAAAAATCAAAAAGGATGGATCACAATTAGACAGAAATAAGAATGGGTTTAATTTTAGCTGTGAATTCATGTTATGAGGAGCATTCATTTAATTCGTAGTCACCCCATGAAATGAATGGAAGCCGTGCGAATAGTGTAAAGTCGATTATATCAGATAGTAAAGGGTTCTTTAAAGGCTCAATAGATGGCAGAACGGTGGCTATCAAGCGAGCGGGAAAGTGAAGGCAGATTATGCAAATAAGCAAGGTGTGAGTCAGTTTCGTCCAATAGCACATTATTTTTTTCTCAGTCCAAAAACAAAAACGGTTGTCTGAAAATGGAAGCAGAATTACGGTGGAGGCTGTGGCGACGGAGGTGGACATCAGCGTTGGGTTGGCCCACTCCATAATCACCAGGACGCTTCATTTTCGCAAGGTTTGTGCACAATGGGTGCCCCACAGTCTTAACGACGCTCAAAAAAAGGACAGATTGGATGCGTGTCAGTTGCACCTGGACAGATTCGAAGCCGAGGGAGAGGCATTCCTGGAGAAACTCGTCACAGGGGACGAGACGTGGTGTCACCACTACGACCCGGACAGCAAACGCGAAAGTTCCCAGTGGCGTCACCCCTCTTCTCCCCCTCCAAAGAAGTCCAAATCAATTCGAACCTCAGCGGGAAAGGTCATGGCCTCCGTGTTCTTCGAGGACCACTGCACACGGAATTTTTGGAACACGGACAGACAATAAACGCCGCCCGGTACGGAGAGACGTTGCACAATCTCCGCAAGTCCATCAAGTCAAAACGCCCAGGAAAACTGTCTGCGGGTGTGATTTTGCTTCATGACAATGCGCGCCCTCATACGGCCAACCAGACGCAGGGGACTTTGGCGAAGTTTAAGTGGGAGGTTCTCCGTCACCCGCCGTACAGTCCCGACCTCTCCCCTTGTGATTATCACCTGTTTGGGGAGCTAAAAAAAGCTCTACGTGGGCAGCGTTTCCATTCGGACGATGAGGTCATGGAGCATGTGACGTTGTGGCTACGCAGGCAGCCCAAGGCCTTCTACCAGAAAGGCATCAAGCGGCTCGTGTCACAGTGGACAAAGTGCGTTGCCGCCGGAGGTGATTACTTTTAATGTAAGTTTAGAATTTCCCACATATGTACAGGGTGACTACGAATTAAATGAATGCTCCTCATAGTTTAAAGCTGAAAGTGAAAATTACAAATTCATGTTTTGAGTGTGCAGAAAAAAAAGATCCAATTTACTTTTCAAAGTTAATAGTAAAGAGAAGCTTAGAATAAAATCAATCAGAATTTCTGGCAAAACTGAACACACCAAAAAAAAAAACAGATGAGTAAAACTAATTAAAAAATACTTTTTTTTTTGTGAACGCCTTGGCTCTTAGAAGTGAAACTATTGGCCTCAACAAGGGGTGAGAAGCAAAAAAGAAACATTTGTGAGCATTTAGCCGACAAAACGTTTCCCAGAGTACCTTATAGGAGGCAGCTCACGCTATACCCGCAGAAACAGATGAAACTCAGAAGGAGAAAGGAACATCCATGCAGATGCCGGGATTCGAACCCAAGTTCAAACTCTTTGGTCTCACGATAGACCGCCGTCTAGGCTGCTCGGCCATGCCGGAACGAATTAAAAAATACTTAATATTTATTAATACAGTGATAGAAAACGTTGCGTTTTTTTTATAGCCTTCATCAGTTCAAATTGTTGCGGCTGTGCCGTCTTCCTAGAGACTTAGTAGGATAGTCCATCATTGATAGTGGGGTCCTACTATGACATCACCAAGTATCTGGGAACGTATTAAAAAATATTACGTATTTTTTTAATTAGTTTTGCTTAACTGTGTTTATTTTTATTATTACTGAACTTTTTATCACAGTTATTTGGAAAAAGTTTTAATTTGCATTTTCACTATCTTAAAATACCTTTGTTTCATCTGTAATCTGATATAAGCTGAAGTGAACTTAGGTAAATTGGAGAACTGTTGCTTAGGATAAGTAGAATGGCAAAGATTCTATGACTGGTCAAAGCTCATTAAGTTTGACGATGATGACCAGACTCGACTGACAATTGTACCTTAACATGGAATGCAGTGAAGGAAATGACTTGAAATTTGCATTGACAAAACTATGAGATGTTGGCTGCAACACAATTTCACCACTTAGCAAAATAACAATACATACTGAAGTTCTTGATTTCAGTGCGGATTTCTAACTTATTGCCTTAACATCTGCATTTGGAAACCACTTGTAAATCGGTGGTGTATGAAAAATGGAGAATGCACATTAGTTTCCATTCAAGCTTTTGAGCTACCATCGACAGGAAGCAGGGACAGCTGTTTTGTCCTTGTTAAAGAAGAAGGGATCAACTGCTCATTGATGATGAGCAAATTACAAATTACCTGCAATTAAGAAGAATGCACAAAGTATGCTAAAACAATCGGAGATCAACCAAATAATAAACATAATACAAAATCATGCTCAGAAGTATCATCAACATGTTGGAATGCATTGATGAGAGGATAAAGCTTTTGTTGAAATAATAAAACTGCAACAAATTAAAATTATTCATAAATCGGGACTAAATCTATGAAAGTTGCCATGTAAAACTACATGGTTGATAACTACTGAAGATACAAGCTGGGTGTTGCTTTTCAAGATACTGGTCTGTTGGTGAGGTTCCAACTGTCAACAGCCAACATGTCAGATTTAAGAAAATTGGTACGTAAGATTATTTTTTATTTTCCTTGCTGTAGTTATTTCACCCTTTTACTGCCAGCGGGTCGATATATTGGCCCTCGGTTGTGTGATAAATCGGCCCGACTTTTTTTATTTGTGATATGTGGCCTATTCAAGGGCTTCCGTCTCATTTATCGGCATGTGCTTTATTTCTGCTGCTTACTAAGATGGTTTCACCTTATATATACTGATTGTTCACATTATCTTGCCTCATAAGTTCTCCTGTGTTTTTTCGTTACCCTCAGGCCAGTATCATACTATCTTTGGTGCTGGTCACGAAAGATGTGTTTCAGTATTTTTTCGCATATGGTACTGAATTCCTATATAATATATAAGGAAAATTTGACATTGGAAAAAGGCCTATGTCCAGACAATATTATACTGTCAGCATAGTTCAGGAACTTGGCAGAGAATGGCTTCAAGAAAAGCAAAACAGAGTTAGGCAACCTGCATCATCAGTGACATGTGGTGTCAAAAACTTATAAAATTGCCAAATAAAAAAGAGAAGGACTGTTGTGTGTGCAGTATAAGAGGGAAAAGGACAAAGAAAAAGATCCTGAACTGTGTGTGGTAAATGCAATAAAGGCCTTCACGGTGAATGCTTCCATAAGCATTTGTGCATCAGCTGATGAGAGCATGAGCGTACAGACATATAAAATATTTTATATCTCTTGCAAAAGTTAATTGATCATCAAGAAAATGTACTGCTGGAGAGAAAACTAAATTTTATTGATAAATACTATTTCATTGCTTGTAAATAATCATAATGTGAAATAAACAGAATTTTGAGTTTTTTTACATATATAGAATTAATTAACTTGTTATTTTTTCCTTTCTAAAAATTAAAGTCAACCCCCATACTTCTTCCATGGTTCTAAGCCCCAACTATATCTTCAGCATTGGGAAAAAATCTAGATGTATTAAATAAAATTAAGTACTAGAAATAATTCAAAATATGAAATCTTGCAAACTTCCTAAAAAGAGCCTTGGCAGTCTTCGCACATCCCGCCCACAATGGGCTGGCAATAAAAGGGTTAATACTGATCTATTGTGTACATAGATGCCTTAAGCTGAAACCTCTCTATCTGAGGCTCTGATAATGCTGAGGGTAATTCAGAAGTGAAGCAAATATAGGCAATTCCAATCATCATCAATAGCGTTTAAGAGTCCTAGGCAAGCCACAGCTTCTCTCAGGATGTTTGCTCATGCTTTTAATGTCCAATGAACTTTTGTCATTAATAATAAAGCATCCATCTTATCTCAATTTTGGGCATTCCACACTACTTCCTATAGGTTTATAAGTCATTATTTTTGGGGGGCATCTCATTAATATTCAACCTTAGGACGTGACCAGCCAAATGCAATCCTAGTGGTTTTGATATTTTGGGTTAACATTAAAGTTCCTCTACATAGAGGGCTCTGGAGCCTGTTCTAAGGCTCCAAATGGAAAGAAATTTGGACAACAGATACTTCAAACGATGCGCTCGCCATTTATTGAAAAAAAAAAAGTACAAAAAATGTCCACTAGATGGAGCAATACAAATCATTTGAACAGATTTGCAATTGTTCAATGTGTCCATCATTGTTGTCAACGTTTTCCATTCTCAAAATGGAATATTCTACCGCAGAATGCAATTTGTCTGCTGGAATTGCTAGAACATGACGTCTAATGCTGTCCTTCAGATCTGACAAAGTTTGACATCTTTCACAATAGTTCCTGGTTCTTCAAACAACCCATAAACAGTAGTCACATGGGTGAGGGATGTTTTGGGAGGCCAAGTTGTCTGAAAACAACAGCTGATAACCCATTCATTTATAAAGTGCTGCCTTAACAAATTTTGAACAAACTGGTGATGTGGGGTCTTGCATGAATATATTTCCTGAAGGCACCTGCATTGTTGAAACTGTGGTATCATGAAATTCGTTAACATGTTGTAATACTGCTGTCCGGTTATGGAACAGGTGCAGGACCCAGTTAGAGTTACTTAAAAAAAAATATGGTCCAATGATGAAATTAGCCGTAAATCCACACCGTAGTCACTTTAGGAATTCTCTTAATTGTTATTGTTGCTGCATTGTTAGTGTTATGATAGAACAACTTCACCACTAGTGCCTATTCCTGCAGCGTTAGCATTGCTCGTGAATTGCCAGTAAGCATCTAATGCTTTTGAAGAGCTTTCTTTCCTTTTATAGAACTGCAATTCAACATTTGCACGATCGTGATGCGACCACCAATCAGAGAGCAACATGTGGTCAGAGAAGAAACTCTTCGCGCTGCTCTTGGCACATTGAGATAAACTTTAAACTAGTCAAATTTGGCAGAATTGCTTACTGTCTTTCATTAGTTGTTGTGTTACGGTAGAACCCACTCTTGATCCCTGCATGTAGAGGGACTTAAATGGTAACAACCCGGTACTTGACAATTCAAGGGTAGACAAGTACTGCCTTTATATATGTGGCACATTTTAAGACAGGCATCCACAGAAACAGTCGCGCTATGGAAATTTCTGATGGTAACATGAGAACTTGTTAACACAGTAGCAACTATTTTTAAAACAAACTGCTTTTCAGGACAAAATGGAAATAGTAAGATTCTTAGCAGATACCACGTTTCTTTGGAGTTGTGTTTAAGAAAGCTGATGTTGAAGTTATTGCATGAAAACAGATTGGCATCTTAAACAAATGCAAAATACAGGTTAGCATATAAAAATAGCAGAACTTAAACTTAATAAATATACAGTAAAATACCTTTAAAGTTGTATCTCTACTTCGAAGTCCTAAAATTCCATTTTTCAAAGTTGTATCATTTAAAACCAAACTATAAGGAATTCCCATTTCATCACTCCTATAAAAAAGAAACAATACACATCATAAAAGCCTCAGTTTTCTTGTTATTGAAATGTTGCTTCAAACATTTTTCAAGATGATTTCATTCATATTAAATATAGGCATTAAAAAAAAATGCTGCTTTTGTCATTACTAATACACATAATTCATATTTATGTCTTTTTTTTTTCTAGTAAAAATTCTGTCATGTATTAAAAGATAAAATTAAAAACATTGATACTCTTGCAAACTGACATCAAGGTTCGAGACCACGGAGTGCAAACCAAAATCAGAGAGTGCGTAGAGTAATTTACTTAAGAATTGAATTAATAACAATTTGTTTGTTTTTAAATGCCTTACAACATTATAAATTTCTTGATATGATTAAAGGTTAATTGCTAAAATTGGTAATTCTTAATTTTATCAAATAGCTTTTTTGAAATAAGGAAAAATTAGAAATTACCTTATAAATTGACGTTCTAATGATGTTGAAATACTATCCGGAAAATTTAAAACATTCAGACCAGCTTTACGTAATGACCTTGTGAGGAATACAACCAGATCCTTCATTTGAGCAGTGTTACCTGATGCTGTTGTAGCGGCCACTGTCACTTTATAAGGAGCTATTTTATGATGTAGTCTCAACATCTAATAATAACAAACAAATACATTTAAGGTAACTACACTTAAAATTCTACAATATTTTTTACCAACTGATTTCTATAATACTATTTTATACAATTAAACAAAAATGAATACTTATAAAAGAATTTACATTGATTGATACTGAAGCTTTTCTAATGGAAGATGAGAATACCTATGTACAGTTAAAAATGTTTTTATATTAACAAAGGAATCACAAACAAGCAAGCAGTGGCTTTAAACTGGAATGAATATTTCCATGCCAGTGCCATATATAGGCAATACAACATAACTTCCTAATGTGAACTGATCACTCACAATAAGATAAAAATTTAACTAATTAAGAATGAGAAATAACTTCTGTTTTAAGCTTTTTATTTTAATTTGAACTCTTATTTAGTCAGTTTTATTTTCATACGACTTTTCAGGGACCATCTGAAATCGATCCAGGTACCATCTAGGTTTAGAACTCCTGCCATAGAACATCACAGACATTTCCTAAATGATTCAAATAGAGAATAACAGTAAAATATGCTATGACCAGCTTCATTTTTTAAAAAAAAAAAGAAATATTGGTTGACCAGTTGGGTTTATTAAGAGCACTGATTTCATATATTAGGAAAAAACTACTCTTTGGAGCCCTTACGTCGTTATTCAAGATCTCAAAGCAATCAGAAAGGCAATTCACAATTTTGTTTTTTGCCAATATTGGATCTTCTATGCTCTATGCATCAACTTGCCATGTTAAATGTCACTGTTTTTAAGAGGTCTTTCTATATTATTGTTTCTTATGAAGTTTTCCTGTAAGAAGTTCCTTTATCACTAGAAACAGATGATAATTTTGCTCATGGAATATCACGATAAACCCATGCTTCATCTCGGTTACTAACTTGAGTAGAAAACGCATTAACCTCCTGTATTTGTGGTTTGGAGCAATGCAAGAAATCAATGCCATATAAGAATATTATATAGTATTTGCCACTTCCTGAGCAAAGAAAAAGTGATTCCCCAGTAGTGGTGAGATGTTTTGATGGCCTTTGTGATTTAAGTTGAAAAATAGATTACACTTTTGTTATTAAATTCAATGGAAGTTTTGATATTCTCTGTGTAATGCAGTAATGACAGACTTTGTATTCATACTTTCTAATCCATCTTCCTAAAAACAACACCGTTCTCTTCTGGTCTTGGATTCAATTTCAGTTAGTGGCTGCTTAATTAGATGCTGATCCAGTAATAAAAGAACTTATCTTTTAAACTAAGAACCATCCTTTAACAGAACTTGTATTTAAAATAAATGACAAGTATTACTGAAAAAGATTATTATAAAACTGAATTTATTACCTTTCTAACCATCTCTTTTTTATCTTCTTCTTTTTCTTTGTAAGCATCTACCAGATAAATTAGCATAGCTAGTTCTAAAGAAGTTGTGATTTCTATTACATGAGGTGTGATTAATTTTCTTCCATCTTTTATCTATTAAAAACAAAAAGATAAAATATTACTAGATGAAGTCCAGTCAGAGAGAAGTGAAAAGAACAAATGTTTAGACTTCAAGTGCAAATGAAATTGACATTTGGCAACAACCTCTTCATCTTGGCATTTGCAGAAAAATTGTGTATTCAATTGTGAAAACTGAAATTACAGTTCACAGGAATACAAACTTTTTTGTAATAAAAGATTACAACATTATCATGAGCTGATGGGAGGAATGAAGTAGCCAAGAGCTGATATATAATGTGAAGTATGTTTTCCTTTAAAGGTTTTCTTTTCTTTTCCAATAATGCAAGTAAAGATTATAAGCATTTAAGGAATAGGCTGAGATAAAAGATTCACTAATAACAAGAAATTACTGTTATCACATGGCAAGGATAATTCTAGAAATCTCAGACAACTGCAGCAGAGTTTCTGTTTGCCAAGGAAACTAATTATTGAGAGATCATCATCATCAGTGCTTAGCTGGTGATTGGGGTGCAGGTTTACCTCATAGCCAATACACTACTGTAGGTGCCACAGGGTTCAATGTATTGTTTACAATATCTTTCCATTTCTTGCGATCAGTGGTGATGTTTTTAGCCACATCTAGTCAGTCGTTGGTTTTTGATGTCCTCTTCAATCTGTCTGAGCCATTTTTTCTTTGGGGCTTTTAGGTAAACTTTATTTAGAGATATTCTGCAAAACATGAAGCTTTAATTACAAACTTTGTTGATAGTAGGCATAAAATATGCTGAAAATTTCAACAATTGTGTGAAAGCACACGTCAAATTTAGACATATTCAACATTCTGTTCAGTTAACACAGCAACACAAGAACTAATACAAAAAAAAAAAAAAAATGAAGATATCTTAGCTTTACGTTTGTATCTTATCTAAACAGCATTCTTTCAAAAAGCTGATGAAAAGAAAATCTGCACTAGTTATCATGGTTCACTG
>JAFIDM010077102.1:16764-38605 GCA_023159025.1 Thereuonema tuberculata | reverse complement strand
TGTAGCGCTGTTAGGAAGCAATGAAGACAGAATTTGTAGCGCTGTTATGAAGCAATGAAGACAGAATTTTTAGCGCTGTTAGGAAGCAATGAAGACAGAATGTCTAGCGCTGTTAGGAAGCAATGAAGACAGAATTTGTAGCGCTGTTAGGAAGCAATGAAGACAGAATTTGTAGCGCTGTTAGGAAGCAATGAAGACAGAATGTCTAGCGCTGTTAGGAAGCAATGAAGACAGAATGTCTAGCCAAAGACATATAATAATAAGAAACCAGACTTCTCTGCAGCGTACGCAGCGACATCGAACTTGGGGGTGAAAAAATGCAGTGAAAGCAACTTAAATTTATACATAGTGTTTTAAGGGGCAGCTACGTGTTGACAGGAAATGACTAGTCGCGCATGCGTACCATATAGGTTTCGATCTCTTCCCTCGTATAGAATCGCAACGTTTTATCAACTCTCCAATATTATTAAAAATATTGAGATATGGCCGCTGAATCATCAACTTCGATGAATGATAATTTCTTAGGAGCTGAAGAAATCAACGTTTTGACCGAAAATACAGCTTCATCGAGCAGGTGAGTGTTCAAATTTTCATGATTATTATAGTACTCATTGTTGTATTTAAAATCTGTCAAAATTTAAGCTTTTTGTATTTATTAATTGTTTTAAAAACTGCAATAGTACTTGAAAACAATTTATAATGAAATATTTTTCAGAAAAGAACTACGAGAGAAAATTTAAGCATAAAAAAATAATTCAATTTTACCCCGAGTAACTGGATTTTAGGCCTAAAGTCAGCATGGAAATTAAAAAAAATTAAATATTTTTATTAAATAAATAAATTTCGTACATCAGTCCCCCAAAAAGTAATAAAATAAAAGTAAATTGGTTATAAGTGATGTGTATATTCAGAAAAAAGTTCATTACAATATCTTTTATGTTGTGGATATTTTCAACGTGTTTTTATAATATATTAACCCCCCCCCCCCATCTTGGCTCAAAATTGTCGAATATATATCTGTGCCTTTTCTGATATTCATGTACTAAACATTGCTGAAATTAATTTTTTTTTACAAAACTTATATCTTTATTTATTGCAGGGTGAAAAAGAACACGAAAAGATGTGTAGCTTGTGAAGCTAACTCTTCCACTCATCCTAAACGCAGGTTCTTTAGATTCCCAAGAGATGAAGAGAGGTAATAATTCACTTTTATTACTGAAAAATAGTTTTAAATTCTCATTAAATTTAAACATTATCATAGCTTAAATATTTTGCATGATAAGAATTTGTTTGACAGATTGAGTTGTTAATATAGATTATGCCTTCATTGTTATTTTTATAACCATTGTATTCTCATTGCAGGTCCCAGCAGTGGAGAGCAGCACTTAATATCAAAGCTCTGAATAGATATTCAAGTGCTGCTCTATTTACCTCTCACAGAGTTTGCAGTGGTCACTTCACTGATTCCGATTATAAAACAACAAAAATGCACAGACTGCATTCATGTGCAATTCCAAGTAAGTTCATCTCTGTCATACATATAGTAAATAATGCAATTAACTCTTAAATAGTGAAATTACTAATATATATATATATATATATATATTTGGTTTACTCATGGTAAATGTTATTAATCTTTATTTTAATGTGAATGACCAGAAAGATGGTACTGAACAAAAAAAAAACAAAAATTTATATGTACAACTTTGGAAACAACAAAAAAAAGTTTAATATTTAAAGAGATTTCTTTGTGATTTATGATTGTAATGCCATCCTTTATACCTTCCATTTAATACAAGTTTTCACATATTCCATCAAAATATTATTATTCTTAATATTAAATGGTGATACACCTTAATTAAATAAGGAATGTTTTCTTTTCTCTACACCATACAAATTTATACTT
Organism: Thereuonema tuberculata; assembly: GCA_023159025.1. Lineage (NCBI taxonomy): Eukaryota > Metazoa > Arthropoda > Chilopoda > Scutigeromorpha > Scutigeridae > Thereuonema > Thereuonema tuberculata. The sequence goes on along the minus strand of JAFIDM010077102.1, from coordinate 36,699 downwards.
TTTTTATACTCTGAAGATTATAATTTAAAAAAAAGAAATCATAACCTCATAAATTCTATGAATAATTACTAACTTAAATTTAGTATTGGAACCATGGTTACTGTTTTTGAAACCTCAATAGAACCTGTGCAGATCTCAAATTAAAAAAGGATTTTTATTTTTTAGGAAAAACAGATATTAGTATCCCAAAAATGAAAGAAGTTTTAGCTGTGAAGATGAAAGCTGCAATTCCTGAACCACCTTCAACACCTCCAAGAAGTCCCTCTTTTTTTGATCTAGAAAACTGCTTTCAACCCATTACTAGCACACCACGCCAGACAGTTGCGTATAAAAAACCAAAAGTAATTACTCCAAAAACTGCAAAAATAAAAAGATTGTCAACATCTATTTATTATTTAAAAAAGAAACAAAAAAAAGAAAGGCAATGTAAAAGAACTAAGGTAAGGCAGGCTTTAGAACTTATTAAGACTATAGTAAAGCCTAATCTATATAAATTTATTCAATGCCAATTATTGAATTCAGTTGTATCAGCCAATGGACGACGGTGGACAATGGATGACAAAAATACTTGTCTTCAATTCTACCTTGTCAGTCCTAAAGCATATAACACACTCAGAGGTTTTTTACATTTACCAAGTAAACAAACACTTCTGAAAGCTGTCTCAGATATAGAAATGGAACCCGGGTTTTCAACTGCTGTGCTGAATGCCATTCAAATTGTAGCCAGTAAGTTAAAACCCGCATATAAATACTGTATTCTTTCATTTGATGAAATGTCGTTGAAACGAGGATTAGTTTATAATAAAAAGACAGATTGTATTGATGGTTATGAAAATTTTGGTTCCTACAGTACAGGTTCATCCAATCTTGCAACCCATGTTCTTGTTTTTATGGTTCGGGGTCTTTGCAAAAAGTGGAAACAGGTTATTGGTTACTTTTTTGCATCACAGACAACCTCTTCAGCAACTTTGAAGATTCTTGTCACAGAAGCCCTTTCAAAATTATTTGAATGTGGTTTGAAACCTGTGGCAATTGTTTGTGATCAGGGTACCAACAACCAAAAACTATATAGAACAGAATTGTGTGTGACAGTAGATAAACCATATATATTTATTAATGATCATAAAGTGTTTACCTTATTTGATGTGCCACATTTACTTAAATGTATAAGGAATAATTTTAAAAAATATCAAGTTAATTTTTCTGGTAATAGGACAGCTGATTGGAGTCATATTGTCTCTCTCTGGAAATCTGATTCCGAAAGTGTCCACAGAATTGTACCTAAATTAACAAAAAGGCATTTTCCAGTGGGAACTTTGGGTTCAATGTGTGTTAGGTATGCTGCACAGGTTTTGAGCCGATCTGTTGCTGCTGCCTTGAGCCTTTTCTGCACATTTGAACGTCTTCCTCCTGGTGCTGCCCATACAGCAGACTTCTGTTCTATTTTTAATGATTTATTTGATAGCTTAAACAGTCGTGTCCTCCATCATAAGACTCGGCCTCTATTATCTGCTGTTACAAATAAATCATCCCATTTAAGTTTTTGGGCAAGCCAAATGGAATTTGTGAAGTCCCTTGAGTTTGTAACTCCAGGGAATCGTTCCACATTTCCATGCTTATTGGGATGGCAGATTACATTGTCAGCATTCTTGGAATTGATTCCACTTTTGCTGACAGACATTCCATTCATTCTGATGAGTAGATTTAATCAGGATGCTTTGGAAAATTTTTTTTCTGTTGTTAGACGCAGAGGAGGTAACAATGACCATCCAACTGCATATGACTTTCAGCAGAGATCTAGATTACTTGTGGCACAGAGTATTATTAGTACTTGCGGAATGACAAACTGTGAACCTGATCATGATGCAGTTTAATTTCTAAATCAGGAATGTCTTCGCAATGTGAATGCTCAGCATCCTGTGTAAGTACATCAATTGGAATTAAGTGTTGATAGTCCTTTTGTATCACAAATTGCCAATATCAATTCACATGACTTGCTGAAACAAAATTCTGCTACATATGTAGCTGGATTTATAGCTAAGCATGTAACAGTCAAATTCTCATGTTCAGATTGTCACAAAAGTCTTCTTGGTGATGGTACTTTATCTGAGAGCTCTGTATTTATGTATTTCAAAGAGTTCAATGAAGTAAGTAAAGGACTTACCTATCCCTCTAAAGACTTTGCGAAAACTGTAGCAGAAATGGGAGAAAAATTTAATGACCTCTTTTCTCTTATTTGCAATGAGAAGCATATTAAAAAGAAATTAACTTCCCAACTTAAACAGTGTGCTCATGAATGGCTTCAGTGTGAGCTTCATGACTTTGATGTATGGGAATACATTGTGGGTTATTATGTTCATTTAATGATAATATATAAAGTGAAGGCAATTTCCAAGGATATCACAAACAGCAAAAAAAATATTAAAAAGCTTAATAAGTTTTAGATATCTTGTCAATTATAAATTTTTGTAATTGTAGTAATTTGTAATTGTAATTTTTTATCATTCTAATTAATTTGTAAATATTATTATTATTTGATTTGTTTAATAAGCTCTGTTGTCTTGCTTAGATATGTGAATGACTTTTACATTTCATTCCATAATATTTGAAGTTTTAATCATGTAATTTGGAAACAATGTATATATATATTTTTTTTTTTTTTTTGCAAATATTGTCAATTGAAAATATTGCAATAGTATTTAAATTTTTAATCATCTCTTTCAACTATAATAATACATTTTTGAAAATTTCAATCAATTTGTAAATAATATTTTTTTGGTACTGACCTGCCTTACCTTAAATCATTCTAATAAAAATTGGAAATCATACATACTGTTTTATATTGTCAGTTGTACAAATTAAATTTTTAACAATGCTAACCAATTTGTAAATATTATTATTATTGTAAAGATGTTTCTATTCTTGGATCTCCCCAGCATAGACAACATGGCCCAACCACATGTTATCAAGTGTAAAAAATAAATAATTACCCCAAAGTGAGTTAGGATGTGTGGTTGTGTCCATGAATTTCCTACAGTATTTGTGTTGTGTTTGAGTATTGCAGCCTTCTGGAGTTGTGCATAGTTGTTTTTGTGAAGTATGCTGAGGCAAGGTGTGCTAGATGGGTGTATTTACTGATCTTGTCTGCGTGAGTTTTGTGCATGTTCTTGCAGATGGGCACTGCAATATTAATGAGATAGGTCTGTTTGTTGACCTTATCAACAAGTGTGATATATGGTTCTATCTGTGCAAATGGTGCAGTCCCAGTACAGCTTATATCAGGGTGACTTAAGCATATTGGTATGCTTTGTGGTGTGTACTTGTAGTGTTCTTAATAAGTGAGTGTTTGTGTGCTAGCTGTTGATGGACGATGACGCTACCTGATTGTGTGGGTGGAGGTAGTCTGTTTGGGACAGAAGGGGACAGCCTGATATTGTGGTCAATCATCTCATGTGTTACTATTATTATATATCTTGGCATTTGTAAATATCAAAATTTTAATCATTCAAATTAATTTGGAAATATTTTTTTTTACATATATCTTGTGAATTGTAAATATCATTAAAATTTCTAAACATGCTAACCAATTTGTAAATATTATTATTTTTATTATTATTATATATCTTGTCACTTGCAAGTAGCATTAAATTTTTTAATGCTTCTAATCAATTGTTTAATATTATTATTTTATTATTATTATTATTATTATTATTGTATATCTTATCAATTGTAAATAGCATTAAAATTGTTAATGCTTTCAATTTGTAAAAAATTCCAAATGTTATTAAATTTGTTGTAAAAAAAAATAAAAGTAAATAAATAAATAACTAATCAACAAAATTAAAAATAGTTTCGTTTCTTAAGTTGAAAGTTAAGTTTTATTAATGTTGAGATAAGAAAAGTCCAAAACAAAAATGCCATGCAGATTTAAAACACTTTTTTTTTTTTTTTTTTTTCCATTCAGTTATTTATAAAATTTGTTTTCTTCAATAGAATTTTGAAGGAATTCAGTTTACAAAATTACTAGTAATTTGAAAGAAAAAATTAAACACCAATAACTTAAAAGTTTAAAGGAACTAATGATAAAAAAAAATCTTATTAAAAAATGTAAAAATATAGAAGTCCTACAAAATACCATTACTGCCCCTTCGAGAATGAAGGCTTCACTGCAGTGCTATTTTCACCCCCTACTTCGATGGCAGCACCGTCGACAATTTTACATTGAATCTGTGGGAGTTTGCCGTCTTTATATATATGTCTTTGGCAGCGACATCGAACTTGGGGGTGAAAAAATGCAGTGAAAGCAACTTAAATTTATATTGAGGAAAATTTAAAATACTGGAAAAAGATGAAATTTATGTGAAAATTAAGAAGGGAATGAAGGGAAAGTATTTCATTGCAGGAAATTCAATGAAAAATTATCGTTTGATTTTTTTTTGTAAAGAAGCGAGCAAAGAGCAATAAAAATTGTAAGAAAATACTGTATATGAAAAAGATTGAATTTATGTCAAAATTAAGAGTTTTTCCTTATTATTTAATAAAATTTTTAATCGTTATGTCTCAGTGATGGTATAGTATTAAATTTATAGAATGTCTTATAGGTTGATTCATCTTTTTAGTTTGAGCTGCACAATCTGATCATATTAAAAAACAATGCAAATACAATTAAGATAAAAGCATAACTATATAATGGTATTTATAAGAAGTTAATCTTTAGAATTCTGCGACTAGTGTATTTTTAATCTGACGGGAATAGATGATAGTTAGAATTTCTATGAAACCCATTTCATTAATATTAGATAAGGTTAAGTGAGTTGTGATCCCTTCTAGAATGTTTCGTTTGGACATTAAACAGGAAAAAATAAATATTTTCCTTTTAATTAACATTATTTATTATGTTAGGTAAATCAAGTCCTTTGAGTCAAATTTAAATTATTAATGGCCGAGTGCACCAAACTTCAGTTAACTTTGATGGCTGCAGTGTGGACGTAGCTAAAATTAGTTGTTGTTGCTCCTCCGGAAGAATTTTTGCCTTTGTTTAAAAATTGTTGAAAGGAAACAAACATGTATAAAGAGAAATTATCAGGCATCTGAATACATTTTCTTTTTATAAATGTGTTTGTTTCCTTTCACACAATTTTAAAATATAGGCTAAAATTTTTCTGGAGCAGCATCCCCCCACCAATTTTGGCTACCTCCACACTGCAGCCATCAAAGTTAACTGAGGTCATTAAATTATTCTGATTTTACTTTTCAATATTTCAATTCCATTTGAATTTCAATTTCAAAATGCCCGTCCTTTCAAATGTCAATTCCAGCTTATTTTGATTTCGGAATGACCCTTAATTTTGCAGTTAAGCTGCTATCTTGAAATTAATCCAAAGATAACCATTTTTTCCGCCATTTTGATAATAGTTCAAACGTAGCCATGTCTCATAGGGATGCCTCCGCGAAGAGTACCACCTTGATTTTAAGTTTTCTTAATACTAGAAAAAAGAAATAAACCAAGAATTATCTATCTAAATCATATTTCTAAATTATTTTGATCCAAAAAATTCCCTTTATTTCTACTGATTCGATATTCAACATATTAACAATAAGATTTGTTATTGACGTGAATATCAGTTACAACAAAATATCATTTTCATAAAAAAAATTCGATTTTAATTTTCTTAGATTTCTTCTTATTTAAAAAAAACCCAACACATATTTCTTATATTGATTATAAAGCTAAGACAAACTTTGATACAAAAGTGATATTTAAAGAATTAAACATTAAAGAATTTTACTGTTATCCAAAAACATAAGAATTTTATAAGAAGTATAAAAACCTTTGGAATTATCACTGCTCAATGGTGTTTCGTGTGAGTTGTGGGTAGTTATTTTAAGTGTCTTTTGAAGGGAGGAGGAGGGAACTATTTCGAACACAAGTCATCAGAGGGATGTCATAATCACAATACGAATTAAAGCACTACGAAAATGCAATCAAAATTACCATTAGTCCATTCCTGTGTGATAGCCAACCGCCCCATCTCCTGCACCTAGATTTAACAAATAAACTTTTATACCTCTTCCATTTACTTACTGAAGACAAAACACCTTACTTCAGTTTTCTTTCTGCATAGAAATTAGAAAGATTCAACAATAAATTTAAACAAAAGATTATGTAGATAATAGTGTTGTGTATTTGGGTAATTATTGTCGTTAGAAGAGTTTTCACTGGAACTTCATAGGTTTCCCTGAATTAAATTTCAAAATCAGAGAAATTAGCCTAATTTTCTAGAAATTTGGTGAATCTTGAAAAAAAATCGCCTTTCTGTTTAATTTGTGATAAGCAAAAGAATCGTAAATTACGCGTAATTAGAATTTTTACAATTTTACAAAAGATAATAAAGACGGGACCTTATTTATAAAAGGTAAAGAATATATATTATTCGGAGAAAAATATGAAAGCAATATCTTCAATAGGTCGAACAATTACTTTGACTACATATTGTACTTTATTGATGGAGGTGATGAAATAATAACTTATTTTGTCGCAAAATAAAAATGATGAAATAATAAAAACAGTGTTATAGATTTTCTTGGAGCCTGAATGTCTGAAGCTGTCTCTATTTGATCTGAATGATCACGCAAAGGCAATAATAAACAGAGTTAATGAAAGTAAAAACAAGACTTGACGTTTTACGACATAAATTTTGACCTCTTTTACTGAGATATTAACAAAGTACAGCTCATCTATCAATAGTTGATACGCAAGTGTAATTTCAATTATAAGAATTAGTAATTCTCAGCACTTCTAAAAAAAAAGGTTGTTTATTTAGCTTTAATAAATTACAAAAGAAAAGTTTTGAAATTAATGTTTTTGGTTTCAATATGAAGACGTTAAGATGTAAAAATACAATGGATTTAGAGAAAAAAGAGAAAATGAAATATCTTTAGATGCATAAATTTTCAGAAGTAACAGAGATTATGTAAAGAAAAGTACCGATCCTCCAAGGCCGAATGGTCTGGGCGGCGGTCCTGACATTCGGCAGATATATAGGAATCTGAGTCCGAATCCATTCGCAGGGTTTGAATGTTTCTACTTTCTTCTTGTGTGTTTCGTCTGTTTCTATGGTTATTGTGAGCCGCCTCCTATGTTGTACTCTGGACAATGATTCTTTGGCGAAATATTTCGCAATTATCACTCCTTGTTAAGGCCAATAGACGAAAGTTATAAGAGCCCGGGCGTTGGATTAAAAAACAAAATAAAAAATGTAAAGAAAAGCTAAAGAAACAATCAAAGAATTGCAGGATATTTCTAAAGAGATTTCTGAAAAGGGACCCTAAATAACCACACAATTACGAATCGGATATATTTGTAATATTTGTAATATTGCACCGGGTGGGTTGGCGAGCTTCTCTGCTATATGCCTGTGGTGGGAGCCCGTAGTTTTGCTTTGGTTGATTCGTTGGCGGGTTCGACAGTGTTTGATAACATGTCCTTCGCGATGGCAGTAAAAGCATATTGACCTATCTTGCGAAGTTCTCCACAGCTGAGGGTCCCATTGGATCTGAAAGGCTGTGGGTGCGTTTGACGGTGGGCTATATTTTGCAGCCTCGGAGCTGTATACTGCGGGTAGGCTGATGTCAAAGGCTGGTTCGGCGTGGAGATGAGAACGATAAAGAACTGGATTTTCTCTTGTAATGCTACAATTTTATTTTGCAGCTCTCGTATGATGTCAGATGATGGCGATGACGGAGTGTTTGGAGAGATCCCAATACAGATGGCATTGGGAAGGCGTGTGAATTGCGTTGAGTTGGCGACTCGCTTTTGTATCATTTGTTTCGATCCTACGGCATTCCTTAAGCTATTCCTCTGTAGTTTCGATCCTTATGGCTAGGAGAAGCACATAAACGTCTTCCGCGATCCCTTTCATGAGGTGTGGCAGCTTTGTTCCGTCGAGCATTTTCTCATCTGTTTGGCGGCAAAGATCCAAGACGTCTTCAATATAGTCCTGGCAGCTTTCATCTGATCGCTGGGACCTTGTTTCCAACATACATACGCCTGCATTTTCAACATATGCCGCTGCACATTGTCGTAAGGTGCGATGAAAGTTACGCTGGAGAACTCTTCAAAAGTCGTCCAGGTGTTTAGCTGCGGTTCGTTGTTTTCGAACCGTTTGCGAGCTTTTCCTGCCAGTGCCAAGTAGGCATTCATCAGTTGTGTGGCAGTGTCCCGTGAATTGTATTGGGTCATCATCATTTTTGTATTTGGCTCTTCTGCTGTAATCTCGGAGCTACGGGGTCTTCGTTTTGCCTGATGTCGTTTCCCTGTACCGTTGGTGATGTACGGGGGTGGCTGCGACGGAAGCATAGCTCAGGGTGGTTTGAGCTTCGTATGCATACCTGTCAGTGGCGGGAGTCCACGAAGTCTTCGACTGTAGCAGAAAATGAAGAGATTTCCTCGGCATGAAGCAGCAAAGGGTTTCGCCAAAAAAATTGCAATGGTGTTTTTGGGAGAGTCTTGTACAATGGAAGAAACAGGGAGTCAAGTTTGGAACTGAACTGACTGGATTTATTAAACACAATACATGGGTTTCTATAGATTTTACAAAGTTGAATTTCATTGGATGAGTAATTAAAAGTATACACAGTATCTGGACAAGAACATACTGAACTAATTAAATGGCTGTAATGGAAAAGAATTTAAAAATAAACAGAACAGCAATAAATGAAATAGAAAACGGATGATTTTAAATAAATAACGGTAAAGATTAAAATGAATAAAAATTTAAAAGTAAATGTACAGATAAATACAAATAAATGATTTCTAATTTTTTTTACATATAAACGTTGCAATACAATAAATAAAAAACTGAAAATTAATTCTATAATGCTAGAAGAAGTCTTTGTTGACTTGTAGAATCAGTTAGTTCGACAATTTCAACAAAAGCTGCACAGTTGCAAACACGATTGTAAGTAAACTAGTCGGCTACCCGTCACTTCGCTCCGGAAGCCTCGCTTATGTAACGGAAAACAACTTTTTATTTATTGAAAAAAAAAACACACACACACACACAAATTAGATCAAGGAAACTAAAAGTAAAATTTTTAAAAAGTTTTTATTTTTTAATTTAATTTTTGATGTCTATATTCTCTCAATCCATGACTGCTTTTAGAACCAGCGTGTAAATCATATATCTATGATATATTTTTATTTTTTATAGAGATTAGAATGCAGGCCTCGTGGTCTAATGGCTAAGACGTCTAACTTCTGAGCAGTATTCTACCTAATAGAAATAGTGCATCTTTCTTTCTTGACTCTCTTTTTTTTTTACTCCTATTGATACTTTTCAGTGGTTTTGGAGTTAGAAATAGTGATGGTTTTTGAGTTACCAATAGTGATTTTTCAGTATTCTACCTAATAAAATGGAAAATACCACATTTTTGAATACATAATGAATATAAAAAATTTTGAGAATTAATTAGAATAATGAAATAAAAATTCATAAAATATATTGGTTACCGCAATAAAATAAAATAAAATTAGAAACATAAGATTTTTAAACCTGTAATTACTGTAATTATATTTTTACTTATTGATAATAATTAAAGCAAAAATAAGAAAATTCATATTGCTGATTGTACTTTGCAATAAAATGAAATGAGAGACTGTAATTACTGTAAGTATTTTCATATTAATTTACAGCATTAAAATGTAAATTATGAAAATTATAAATTATAAAAATTATAAAATAATTATGCTTATTACTACTCTTTAGTAAAGTATAGAGAGAAACAAGAACTTTTTAAAACTGTTATTGAAACAGTTTTTTTTTTCATATTTATTTACAATAATATAAATTATAAGAATTTTATAAAATGGTTTGAAGTTTGGAGAGGAGGATATTTTGAAATTTTTAATAATTTCTTTTTTTATTCTTTATTTTTTTATTTTTTAAAATTTGTTAATTTAAATTTTATTTTATTTATTTTAATTTCATAAATTTTGAGTTAGTTTTGATGGTTTTGTCTGGTTGTACTACGCATGCGCTGGTTGAAGGAATTATGGGTTTCACTTGTACCTTTCTTTGAAACCAAATCCGATGATGGGCGGTAGATTGTAAGTGGGGATCAGATTTAAATGCTAATTTTTTTATCTTTATTTTCAAATTGATCGACTTACAGAATGTTGGTGCTTTTTAAAATAATAAGGATTTAATTGTAATAATTTATTTAGTAAGTCTTAGGAGTATGGTAAACATTTCTTATATTCAATACTATCAATCAATAAGTAGATAATAAATGCAATAAAGAATAATAATAAAAAAAGAAATGTATATAAACACACCATAGGTTGAGACCAGGTGTTCACTAGTGACATCTCAAGACGACAGCTTCACGCTTAATTAGCGATCATCTGTTGAGAGTAGTCACCAGTAAACAGGAAGGTTTCAACACGCAGGTGAATGGAAATATCAATAAGGGCAAATATGATATCTCCCCCTGTAAACCTCATTTGTACGATAGGGCAGATCTTTCTCTTGTGTGCACGCATTCTAGATGCGTTGGAGATTTTTTGAACGAGTTTGTATTTTCTCAGGATCAGTTTTATGTGGCATTTTCGCGTTCACGAAACAGAGACAACATCAAAGTCCTCATCAAAAAAAATAAATAAACCGATGATCAAGATCACTTGCTAAATGATGCTAGATTTTTCACTCTCAATTTGACTTATAATCATTAAATTCATTTATGTTCCTAGCAATGCATTTATTTTAATTTGCTATCAGTGATATATGTATATGAGAGCAAATACTTTATCTAAAAGCTGATACATTGTTATCCCGTCATTGTTAACTGGGGCATCTATACCACAGAAACACCTCGATTATCCGAAACTCTTTTAACCGGAAACTCGTTTAACCGACGTCGGTTTCCAAAAGTTCATTTTTAGGTAAATAAACAATTCCCCCCCCCCCTCCAATCCCCCATCTTGTCGGAAATTCCTCTCTATTGTCCCCTTTGCCGGAAATTCGATTCGTCTCCAAGACCATCTGCCTTCTGTCTTTCTATTGGCTACTTTCTGTCCGACTCAGAAGCGTTGGCTTTACCAAAATGTAGAAAATTCATTTATGCCATGGAGTCCACTACAGGAAAACGCTTTTTGTTAACTTGTGTGACATCTATTGAACAAATTTATTGTTTATAATTATAGTAAGATAATTAAAAAAATCACACTTAGTTATTTTGTACATGTGTACAGGTTTAAAATCCAGTGTTAAAATTTTTTGCGGTCTCCTGACGGTCATTTTAGGTGCTGTCTTTTATCCGGAATTTTCTATTTTACCGACGGAGGTCCGGTCCCGACCACTTCGGTTAATCGAGGTTCTACTATAGTTGAAAAATAAATATATTTCGTTGTTTTTTTTTCTTATTATGAAAATTAAATGCAATAGAGTAAAGTGAATGACACCAAATTTTCAATTTTTATTGTTAGCCTATGTAATGACGTGAAATTTCAGGGTTATTTGCTTTAGTCCATTATATCTGTGTTAGGCCTATTGAACTTGTAATAATTTGATATAATTAACACAGGTTAGACTTAATTTTAACAAAATATCAAAATATTTTTAGTTGACCAAATACTGGCACTTTTAGTGTAAATACTGGGCACATCATGTCTTTATTCTGGCCTCTGCCAGTAATTGGTCAACTGTGTGATATGCAGGCTATAATAGCCTACACTTCATTTTAAATATTAAAGCAATGGCCAATTATTATTAATTGAGTGTAGCCTACTTTTTTCATATTTATTTTATAGAGACCGAGCTTAATGCTCAGAACACTTTTTATTTATTTAGGCCTAAAACATTGAACCTAAATGCTTTGATTATCCGCATATACTTAAAATTGAATTGAAAGAATGCACGTTGAGTTTGCTTTCACGCCTTGGGCTATCATCGACGGGAATATGGGACGTCCGTTTCGTCCGTGTTAGAACTCATCAGCCAGATTTACCCTCCATGATAAGCCCAGAAAGCCGCGATAGCATATGGATTTCTCTCCCACTCGCGGAAGTAGAACCCCACAATAGCAAACAACAACAATAAATTACTGTAACCAGTACAGATTGAAAAACCTTAGGCTGCTAACTGCTAGACACATAAGGCATTTAATTATAAGGGACAAAACAAGAACTAAATAGTCTTAAATAGGACAGTTTGATGTGCATGAATGTAACGTAAAATGAAGAATTGAAAGAATATATATTGAGTTTACTTTTACGCCTAGGCACTTTACTTTTACGCACTATTATTAGTACAGATTTTTTAATCTGTACTGGTTACAGTAATTTATTATTGGTGTTTGCTTTTGTAGGGTTCCACCTTTAATAGCTGAAGCAGATTAGCGTCGATGATAACCCCAGGCGTGAAAACAAACTCAATATGTGTTTTTCCAATTCACATTTTTATATTACATTCCTGCTCGTTAAACTGTCGTATATTTATTTAGAATTTCAAATTTCACAGAATAATGTTCTAAATTGAGCCATTTCAGGAAAATGAGATCATTAAGTTGCTTCGCCTGTCTTAAGGCTTAAAGAAATTAATTAAAAAAAAAACTGCCTATGCCTAACAGTGGACTGTTATTTGTAGGGTATACTTATGAGAATTTAATTTGCTATACAAAATGTTTAAAGAGAGCCTAGAATAATTCCATTAGCTAATATGTCTTTATTCTGGCCCTACCAGTATTTGGTTTATAGAGGGTGCCAGTGATAAGACACGAGATGCCAGTTTTACGTCAACACGTGCCAGTATTAGGTCGTTTTACGAAGCCACAATTTTTTGGTTTTTCGTCAGAATAAACATAAACTGTGCGTTAGTACATTTTTACAGTCAAATAAAACAAAGAACGCACATAACTAAAAAAAAAAAAAACACAAATTCACTGAGCTATTTTTTGATATTTGTGCTGGAAATCGAAGACAGTACTGTTTCGAGGCTTATTGGCCTCTGTTCAGCCCGACCTATCCAGCATACCAAGCTCAGTGAAATGGGACGAATACACAAAACGGACAAACATACAAAGCAATGACCCCTGAATTACAAAAGCATCAAAATAAAATCAAGAATAAAAAGGGGTGAAAAATTAATCCCCGCTAGCGTTTAGCTTAGCATCAAGGGATTAATTTATAACAAGATTAGTAATTAGACAAAAGATTTAACGTGCGTTAGTACATTTTTACAGTCAATTAAAACAAAGAACGCACATAACTAAAAAAAAAAAAAAAAATATAAAAAAAAAAATTCACTGAGCTATTTTTTGATATTTGTGCTGGAAATCGAAGACAGTACTGTTTCGAGGCTTATTGGCCTCTCTTCAGCCCGACCTATCCAGCATACCAATTTTTCACCCTTTTTATTCTTGATTTTATTTTGATGTTTAATTGAATTGTTTAATTCAGGGGTCATTGCTTTGTATGTTTGTCCGTTTTGTGTATTCGTCCCATTTCACTGAGCTTGGTATGCTGGATAGGTCGGGCTGAACAGAGGCCAATAAGCCTCGAAACAGTACTGTCTTCGATTTCCAGCACAAATATCAAAAAATAGCTCAGTGAATTTGTGTTTTGTTTTTTTGTTTTTTTGTTTTGTTTTTTTTTTAGTTATGTGCACTCTTTGTTTTATTTGACTGTAAAAAAAGATCCATTAATATTCTTATTTAACAAATAGTTCCATTATTATTATTCTTATGTATTTTATCAATACTACACTAAAGTTTTCTTAAATATTTTCTCAAAGAATTTCAATCTATTCGAGATTCCTAATATTTTATTTCCGACAACTTTTTCTTTTAAAGTAGCCATACTTTAAAGAAAATGGAAAGAAATGTTATTCACATGAACTTATTCCGATTTTACAATGAAATTATATTGAATTAAACTAGTTTCTTCATTAACATTATAAATTAGTTTTAATATATTTCTCGAATCTTCTTTCATCAGATTATCAGAATATCAATTCGTTTACTGGACTTCTTCATTTAGAATATTATTATTAACTTACTCAAATTGTCAAGTTTTCAGAAAAAAATAAAACTGTATGATATTTTTTAATTAAGTTAATCAATCATGAGTTATTTTTAATTGTTATTATACTTTAAATATTCTATAAAAGTATTATTTATGTTCCTCAGCAGTTTCCGAATGAGATGTACGTGAGTAAATTTAGTCGAAATGGTTTTTCATGTATAGCCTATATTCCTGATTAGCATATCAAAATTATAAAATATGTAAAAGATTGAATATATTATTTAATATAGAATGGTAGGTTTATATTGGTTGTAGGATTATTAAAGTTAAGATAATAATTTTATGTAAATGAAGTTTGTAATGAAGTTGTATTGTGGCTCTCCAGTAAAAGTAATTGTAAAGTTATCAAATATTTCACATAGTTTAATATTTTTTGTGTATTCTCCTTATTCACTGAGCTAGGTGTAGTGGGCGAGTCGGACTGATCAGAGTTTAGCAACTCTGAACACTACTGTATGCGATTCTCAGTACAAAAAAAAAAAACAAAAACAGCTCAGTGAATTTTTGTTTTTAAATATGCATTTCTGTTCTCTTTTTGTGTAATATTTACATCTTCATTTATAATATTAAAATACAAAATTAAAAAATAAATTTGCTTATTACTCCTCTTTAATATAATAAAATGAAACACATGATTTTTTTTTTTAAATGTGATGTCCTCGAAATATTTCAAATTTATTTTTAACTAGCTGTACCCGGCATACGTCGCAATGCTAATCAGAATGTTTTCCGACGCGTGAGCAGGCCACATACAGCTGTGCATGTGTGAAGCATGGATTTTCCAAATTTAGTCCACAAGTTGTAGCGATTTTCGCTGTGCTTTGTTGATGGTCATTGCAAAACCGGAAACGGCAAACGTTGAAACCGGAAATACACTCATTTGTTGAAACGCCTCGCGCACCTGATATTGTAAAATGGTTCTACTAATTCAGAAACCTTCGCGGGCGTGCGCACAACAACTCATCAAAGTTTCATCGCAGTCTGATGAATGGTATAGGAACGCATACGGAACAAACAAAGAAACATTCATTTTTCTAGGATATATTAAGTAAGATAGTAAAATAAAACATGATAAATTAATATTGCTTATTGCGGCTTTCAATTAAAATAAAATGGAAAATATCAAATTTCTGACAACTTAAAGAATACAAATTTTTTTTATATTTAATTAGAATAATAAAATAAAAATTCATAAAATATATTGCCTAATGCAATAAAATAAAAATAGAAACATAACATTTTTAAAATTATAATTACTGTAATTATATTTTTCTTTATTTATAATAATAAAATTAAAAAGGAGAAAATTCATATTGCTGATTGTACTTTGCAATAAAATGAAATGAGAGACAGTAATTACTGTAAGTATTTTCATATTTATTTACAGTATTAAAATGTAAATTATGAAAATTACAAATTATAAAAATTATAAAATAATTATGCTTATTACTACTCTTTAGTAAAGTAAAGAGAGAACAAGAGCTTTTTAAAACTGGTATTGAAATAGTTTCTTTTTTTCATATTTATTTACAATAATACAATAATTACACTGATTTTAGAAAATGGTTTAAAGGTTGGAGAGGAGGATATTTTGAATTTTATAATAATTTCTTTTTTTAATTATTCATTTTTGAAAATTTGTTAATTAAATTTTAATTTTTAAATATTTTTTTACATATGTTTTATTTTTATTTATTATATATTTTTTTAAGTTGTGAGTTTGTGTAGCTATGTGGTTTTGATGGTTTTGTCTGGTCTTACTACGCATACGCTGGTTGTTGAAGGAATTATGGGTTTCACTTGCACCTTACTTTGAAACCAGGTCCGATGATGGGCGGTAGATTGTAAGTGAGGATCAGATTTAAATGCCAATTTTTTTATCTTTATTTTCAAATTGATCGACTTACAGAATGTTGATGGTTTTTAATAATAAGGCTTTTAATTATAATAATTCATTTTGTAAGTCTTAGGAGTCTGATAAACATTTCTGATATTCAATATCAATCAATAAGTAGATAATAAATGCAATAAATAATAATAATAAAAAAGAAATGCATATAAACACACCATAGGTTGAGACCAGGTGTTCACTAGTGACATCCCAAAACGACAATTTCACGCTTAATTGGCGATCATCAGTTGAGAGTAGTCACCAATAAACAGCAAGGTTTCAATACGCAGGTGAATGGGAATATCAATAAGGATAAATATGATATCTCTACAACTCTAAACTAAGAATAAAAAATACATATTCAACATAAAAAAAAAAGAAAATTCATGTTCTGGCTTCCGTCAGCCTCAGTGAATTTTTTATGCGCATTTAAATAAAAGCAATTAAACATATAAAAGATGATGATCGCCAATGAAGCAAGAAATAGTTGTTTTGAGATGTCATCTAGTAAACACTGGGTCTCAGCCTTTAAAATGTTTATATTTATATTTTTAGGCTCTTTCGTTTAAATGCGCATAGAAAATTCACTGAGGCTGGTAGGGACTATGTATATGATTTTTTTTTTTTATGTATATCTCTTGTTTTTAGTTTAGAATTGTGGAGGTAATTTGTATTTGTTCTTATTGAAAAAAAAAATGTTTTAGCAGAATATAATATTTCTTTCTTTTTTTTAAAATAAAAATCATTTTTTTAGTTTTTCAATTCTTCAGCTTCCCTTTTTAATTAATCAAAAGGGTTTAATAAATTATTTCTTCGTCTGAAATTAAAAATTATTTCTTTGAAGTTTATAATTGAATTAAGTTTCTTATTAAATTATAATTACTGAAATATTTGTTGAAACTTATTTGTCGTTAATAACAAATTGTTTTGATGTTAAAATTCTAAATGATTCTTTTTCCGATAGTCTAGTTATTTTATGTTGTTTATTTCTATTTATTTATTAACATTTCTATTTCTTAATTTTCGAAGCTTAAGTAAAATTAACTTTATTCTTGAAAATTTTTAAATTTATAACAGTTAATTATTGATTTATTAACCTTAGTTTCGTTAGGAAACTCAATAAGCTACAGACATGCGTTATAAATGCTCAACATGAGCGCCATGTGTCACTGCAGAAATCCACACGATAGTTGAAAAAACAGCAAAGATATGTAAGCAGAGTTGTTTTTTTTTTTTATTAAGGTGCGTATGGTGTGATAAAACTATATAAACAATGAATGAGATAGTTTATATTAACTGAGATAGTTCCAAAGTTCTCTTCAATAATTCTTATCACTTAATAGTTCATTTAATATAACAATCTTCTTTTCGTTTGTCTTCAATTTATCTAATTTGTCACTTAACGAAATCTTTTCCGTAACTGACTAATTATTTCACTAATGTTCACGGCACAAATAATATTCACTAATTCGTAGCACTTTCATATATCCAGCAACATTACGTTTAACTTTCGTAGCTTAATTGTATTGTTATCAAATTTAACACCATCACTTCTGAAAATATAAATATCACATAGGCTTAGTCACTTGTGAAGCACTTATTCACGTTGCACCATTATCTGGTATCACTTTGATAGTTAACTAAACAATTACTGAAGAATGGCTTTTTCTTCTTTAACCTTGTATTTAAATAAATTAAAAATGTTCGTACTCACACAGTTTGTTGTCTTCTAGTTTCTAATGGCACTAAAAGTCCTTTCCGTTGAACTTCTTTTTCGTTGCTGCTTGAAATTACCGCTCGATGAGAATCGCTGATTTCATTGAAGCAAATTCTCCGCACTGACGTCTTTCGACGAACCAATCGCAATTGTCGATATCAAGAACTTTCGCTTCTTGCTTCAGTTGTCTCTTCTTTATTTAGAATTAAATTCTTCCGTTTCTATTGTAGCAAGTCTCACATACTTCTTGCTTCCACTTCATTTGAATCGGATAGAATTATTTCCCATATCTTTCTTCTTTCATATTTCCAGTCGACTGCAAATTCCATTGCGTAGCTTCATTGAACCCTCAATGCTAAACATCGACGATCCAAACTGGGAAACCCTCCTGACTCCTACCAGCCTCATTCGTGAACTGAACTGATCACCTCGTGTGACGTAACTGCACTCCGTCTGAGAACCTTTTGCGTCACATCTAAAAACCCTATCGTTCTTTTTCTGCACTAACTGACGTCATGGAAAATAAAAATATAATTTTCCACATATAATTTTCTTTAATTTATTTCGAAGCCTTTTTAAATTATTAAATTAATTTATTATTTTATATTGCACATCTTCAGTTCAGTTCCGACCACATGCACATACACACACCAGCATGTTTCCAATGGCGATCTTGATACGTAGCCCTTCAACGTAGCTTGTTGAAGCACTGTTCGATTACTGGCAGTGACATGTCCTTCTGACAAGACACACAACGTCCACTATGTGGCACGGTAGTGTCTGAAAAAATGAATATCCAGAGGCTGGATCTTTCCCATTAAAAAAATACGACATAAAATACGTTAGTACTTAACAGCAACATAAGCGAACATACAAAAAATAGAGACATCATTACGGGAATATGTCCATCTATACACACTTTACTGATACTTTGTGGGCCTACAGCTCCTAAACGCTTGTCCGTTTGCCCCTAGGATTTCACAGTTTGTCTATTTGTGACATAAGCTTTCAGAAAATATAGGGATTTCCGGAAAAGCGGTATCAAAGGAGAGAAGGTTTACTTGTTAGATACCTGGGGATGATTCTCTCCCGGAACCTGACGTGGAATGCCCATATAGGGGCGGTTCGTGCAAGGACGCGCGTGATTGCCCACCGACTAGTGGGCCCGCTTCACATTCGGGGGGCCTTGTGACTAAAGCTCGGAGATTATTCTTTACTCTGGTGATCTGCCCAAAGGTTCTCTACGGCGTGGAGGTTTGGGGTGAGAATGCCTCCCACGTGAAGATACGGACCGGCCTTCAAGCCACTGTCCGTTCCTTCCTACGTGCTATCACTAGGAGCTACCGTACGGTCGCTAATGATTCCTTCGTATTTTGAGCAGTTCGATCCCACTCGATCTGCTGGCCCTGACAGTCCCAGATTACTATGCGGACACACGGACCGGTCCTTAGTATTTGGTTCATCCTATACCTGAATGTCATCGGCTAGGACTGCGTCCATGCCTGGTGAGGCGTGGATGGGTCCTGCGCCCGTCATGTGCCCGATTGTCTCATGTAAGTCCTCGGGGCTGGCCTGCCCAGGAGGGGTCCGTGTCTCTGCACACGGATCAGCCTGGTGTCTGGTTGTACAGCCTGCGTTGAGACCGTGGCCTCTGCAGGAAAGGGTTCGTGCCTGGTGAGGTCCTGCTTTCCCATGTCCCTCCCTGCTGCCTCTGCGGATCTTCTGCGGTTGCCAGGTGATTTCCGGCTGTGGCCGATCTTCATATATTGGTGTTGAAGCCTGCTTAAACCTTCCCTAGAGGGTAATAGCTTGTATCTACGGTCCTTGTCCCCTTTGCCGGAAATTCCATTCGTCTCCTAGACCATCTGCCTTCTGCCTTTCTATTGGTTACTTTCTGTCCGACTCAGAAGCGTTGGCTATACCGAACGATGCCAATTCGTCAAAATAAAGTTCTCAAAAACAGATGCGCCTATTTTCGTTGGCTTTTGGACTTAAATGAACTTAGCGAGAATTGAACCATCGAACTTCAGATATCAGTATGGTCGAGCGGCTAGAGCGTCAGACTTCTAATCTGAAGGACGGCAGTTCAATTCCTGCTCAAGCATGGTACCAATTAAGTTCAAAAGGCAACGGAAATTGGTTCGCATCCATATTTATAATATAATCTACTGATTAGGCTAAACATATTTCTTTAGATAATAAGGGAATTGAAAGAATACACATTACGTTTGCTTTCACGCCTTGGGC